>VXAK01020494.1:29115-53868 GCA_013399435.1 Arenaria interpres | reverse complement strand
GTCTAGAGTAAATTAATTTTCTTTTCAATTATAATGTAAGGGAACTTTCAAAGGCATTGTACCTAGTACTAGATCCTCTTAGTGCATAAAGTAAATCATCACAAAGAGCTTATACTAAGTAATGAATAGCTGCATGAGAAAATAAGTGAGAATCGAAGCACAGAAATTAGAGACCTTTTGGAGGGATAATCTTTAGAATTTTAAAAACGTGTTATGTCATTTGTATCCATTCTTCTTAAACTTTAAATTCTCTTTTAAATGTGTGTTAAAATTCTGTTATAAACTGGATTTGGCAGTTGCATTAAAAGCAAGAAGTTATGTTAGAAGCAATCATTAAAAATTCACAATAATGTTCTTACTGTTTGTCTCACTCTAGCTTTTGACATAGGGTCCTCTTGAGCTAGTGGCAGCCGTGAATTTGGACTAGATCAGCCTTGTTCCAATATCAAAAACTTTTTCTTTAACTTCTTTGTCAGTCTGTTATGGTTGTAGCAGTGCTTGTCACTAAACCGACAAGATGTTAGAATTTTTCTTTTTTTCATAGGACTACAGGCATTTGAGTTTAAGGAATACTAGTACTGTACTTTTTCATTTTGTTGCATTAATAAAGACTGCATGTGGAATACATAATGAGGACTGCAGAAAATTGCTCCAGCCAACCCTAACTGCTTTCTTTTTCTTGAAGGTAAGCATCTGCTTGGAATGCAATAGCAGCAAATTGCGTGGATTGAAACGGAAATGGATTCGCTGCTCAGCACAAGCAACAGTCTTGCATCTAAAGAAATTCATTGCCAAAAAACTTAACCTTTCTTCTTTTAATGAGGTAATATTTTAATTTTAAAAATGATTTTGCAGGTATAAAAACCTTTTGAAAAGTGTGGGATTGCTCCTTTGCAAAGGAATGTCTTTTAGCCTGATTTTATTTTCAGAAAACAGAATCATACACCGTTTCGTGTATTATATGTTATGTAGCTATTTTCTTGTCCTTTCTTGGGTCTGTACAGGACTTGGCACTTAGTTTGCAATGCATCTTTTCATGTTGAAATATTGTTGAGCTAAAAGCCTTGGTTATGTGCTTGCGCATGTGTTGAAATGGACTCTAGCAAGGTGCTTTGTTTGACAGCTTGTAGTCAGGTATACCACACCCTTTCAGAGATTTCACACTCGGTGCAGGAGACAGGCAATAACCAACACTACAGAAGCTCAGCTTAAGAGAAAGCACTGCAAATATTTTCTTCCTTTATATGCTCTCAGTGAAGCTCAACCGTTCAGTTGCTGCCTACCATGAGGAGGGTGTTATCAGATACCTACTTTTCCCTTCCTTTGCAAGGAATACTTGGAATCATGGAAAGAAGTTATGGTACACAAAGAAAGGCAATTCTTTGTACTTCTTCTAGTTCATATTGGAAATTAAGTGGTGAACTTACGAATGCAGCCTCTGTTTACCACTTTGGTGGGTCTTTATCACAGTCTCCAGATATCTCAATTGGCTCTCAGCTTGACATCTCCCAATGCCACATTATGTCTCCAATTCACTGAATTGCATTGAGACTTTTCATTCCAATCAAATAATCTGCTTTCCAGTCCAATGTGTCAAGAGCTTTCTGCTCAAACTTTTCAACAGGCAATTTGCATCTGTATCACTTCCTAGCTTCTGTACACTTCAAACCAACACTCTGTCTTATGGTTGGAGAATGTCCCCAGACTCTGCTAGTCTTCCTCAAGCTCTATATCTCCTGACTTGTCCTAAGCTGGCTTGGAAGTGGTGGACTCCTGGCAGTAGCCCAGCAGCAAGATAGCTACCGTCACTGTTTGAAAGGAATTATTTTTTGTGTGTGTGTGTTTAATCCCTCCATTCCGCTGTGCCAATCTATGTTTTAACAACCTGCTTGGCTTTTAGCAAAACAACAAGCTTTCCATTCCTTTTCTATCCCTCCGTATCTTCTTAAGAGTACATAAATTGTGGTGTAATCAGTACCAAGTAATGGGTGCCAGTACCAAGTAATGGGTATATAGTAGAAGGATTTAAACTTGTGGGCACTTAGTCGATTGCTATAGACTATTGCAAGTTTGAGTTACTGCCAATTAGATAACCCATGTAAATGGACTGCATGTACATTCAGGCCTTTTGGGTTGTGTGGTAAAATGTTTTTGATATAAGCCACCTTGGTGGAACTTAAATGTTTACGTGCATGTTCCCTCTCTTAGTTCATGTTCAGCTGATTAGTAGTCATATGATCCTCATAATTTTATGTTTATATCCTCATTGTTTATAATACCAAGATCTTTCAGCACTGAGGGAAGAAAGTAAAAATAGCTATTGAGTCTGGAAAAAAAACCCCATAAATATAGTATATGTGGGAGGTGGCAGACAGTTTTTTTTTTTTAAAAAAAGTATAATTGTAGCAGAAAGACTGGCTCCGGTTAAGTAAATAATTTTCATAGTATGCTAAGTAACACAGCTGTCTCTGACACTTGTGAATTCTGTCTCCTTGATCATTTTATTGGGCCTTTTTAAAAGCATGTAAAGCTGTCAGCAAAGGGCATTAATACTGCTTGGGAAGCTAAATGAAACAGTTAAGTCCAGTTCATACAGTATTGCCTAGATAGGCACAGACATGGTCTTTCAGCACTTTATGTTGAGAAAAGACATTCTCTTTTCCTTCATGGTACTATTTTTGTCTGCAGAGCAACTGCAAGATAAATGCTTCCAGTGTCTTTAGAGAAGAGAAATTGTGTTACACATCTGTAGTGTTATCTGAAATATATTGTATCATGTACTGTGTCTCAGTGCATTAACTGTCATCTTTCTTTTGTCAGCTGGACATATTATGCAATGAAGAGATTCTTGGCAAGGACCACACACTCAAGTTTGTAGTTGTTACTAGATGGAGATTTAAGGTATGGCACTGTTTCCAAGTAAATCCTGAAATGGCCAAATAAAATGTTTATAAAATTGGCATAATCTGGAACTAGACTGCAGTAGTTGCAAACTCAATAAAAAGATACTTTGATGGATACCTAATACAACATCCTTAAACACCAAGTATTAATTTTGTTTCCACTAAATGAAGGAAAGGGGCATTAAGTATTAATTACAAGGGAAAAGGGAACACTATGTCAACTGTCAAATTAAGTCAAGCAAAGGAAGTGGAAGCCACAAGAAAGTATTTTTAGCTATTTCAGGTAAAACTGGTTTTAATCCATGTAGGTGAGAAATTGATCGTGATGTAGAAAAGGCAGAAATTTTCAACATAGTTCTCTTCTAAGCTCAAGAAAGCTGTTCTACTTCTAAAGGAGAGGCAGTAATTGCAATGCTTGTCTGCCTTAATTAAGGAAACTTGTACTGGCATTTAGTAGGCGTGAACAAGGCTGGTTAGAAGTGTTATAGTACATCTTTGACTTGCTTATGGTGGCTTCTGTAAACAACTTCCTTGAAACTCGATAGTAAACAGTGGGGCATTCATTCTGACTATTACGACGTTAATAATGGCAGCTCAAGTGAATTGGGTGTAAAAATTAATTGCAATATTGAACATTTAGGAGGTAAGTCACAACTGCAGAGTCAGTGTATGGGTATCTGGCGATATTTGAACTAGGAGTTAGTATTCGTAATGGATGAGCAATATGGTCCGAGCTTACAGTGTACACTGAGGTAGAACCACTTGATGGCTTGGCTGCATGCCTAGAAGAGGTGCAGGTGGGAGTAGGGAAGCATTTTTCTGTGGATGCAGAAAAATAATTCACTTGGATAAGAGTCACAGCATGGAAGTCAATGGTCAGTCTTTGAGATGCAAAGAGGTCATGAGTGGAATCCTACTGGAATCGGTGTTGTATGATGTTCCTGGGTGACCTGGAAAGGGATTCAAGTAGTGCAGTAACACTGCACTGCCAACATTGTGGTTATTTAGGATAGTGAAGACAGATTAATGACAAGGGATTCAAGCAAGCCTTTACAGTGCTGAGCGACAGGTGATTAACAAACACCTTAAGTTCAATGTAGGTAAACATAGAAGGATGCAATGAAAATTTTATGGATTTTTATGGGGGTGGGGAGGGGAACAAAGAGAACCAAATAAGAGCTTAAAATTGATGTGCATCTGTACAAGTGTACTATTCACCTTCATCATGGAAATCTACACAGTTGTGAGTCATATGGAAAAGGGAACTGTAGACTGCTCAAGTGAAAGAGGTGGGGGCTGTAAAATGAAACTAGGAGTTGGGACGTCCAGAAGAAAAAAGAAAAAGCAGTTCTTTACGTGAGACACACATAACTCCTTGGTGCAGGATGTTGTGCATGTTAGAAGTTTAGCTATTCATTAAAAAGCAATGGATACAATTATGGAAGAGGAATCAAGTGAGAGCTGTTAAATATGCTGCTTTCTTGACATCTGCATTTCTCCCTTACTGGGAATGGGTTTTCTAAGTAAAACAGACCTGGTAGAACTGATCTTAAGGTGATAAGCTCCTGAGACAAAAGGGGACAAAAGACAGTATTCTTCATCTCTTGTTTGAGTTCCACAGATGAAATTGCATCTTGTCTTTGCCTTAGTGAGATTTTGACAGGTCAGATAGCTACTCTGATAGTTCATTTTATGCTTTAGTTTATGCAACAAGTTTTGCCTACTGAACAGTTTAGTTCTGGTTTAGTTTCTTTAACTTACCTGATGTTTCTGTCTTGCAGAAAGCACCTCTACTGCTACATTACAGACCCAAAATGGACTTGCTGTAGGAGAACTTTATTGTCCTTCTGGACAGAGTTTTTTGCAGAGACTATCATCTGGCACCTTCTCAGTGCATCACTAGTTACATGACACAAACCAGCCGAATAATTTTGGAAGACTGTAGGGTTTTCGTAGTGGACTGTCCTTCTGAATATTTCTTCTAGGGATGTGCTGCCTAGATTTCTGGACAGAAAATATTTATACTTTTTTGTACGGAAGAAAAAAGTCGCAACTCAACAAGATGCTACCAGCACTAAGTTTACAGATACTGAAAACACTTCACAGTTCCATGTATCTCAGCCTGATTTATCTATTACAGTTACACAGAAATAAGTTAGAATGTTGTGGGGTGATTTAAAAATGTTACTTTTGACACCAAGTTGCATTTAGTTACTTCTCACATTCTGAATCTTCAAAATCTATATTTTTGCAAAGTGTTACTGTCTTATATAGTATGCCTGATTGCATTGGCTTTATTCAAGTTATTCTGTAGAGCATTGAACATACCTAATGATATAGTGACTGGTGATAATTTATTATGCTGCATTGAAAACTTCTGAAAATCTGGGAAACCAATACGTTTGTCGGTTTTGCCCAGTTACTGCTCTCCCTCCCTTTGTGTTTTAGTAAAGTTTTGCTACTCCCCTATGCATGTTGATTTGGTAAGATTAATGGAAGTCATTTCATTTGATTTTAATGTGCCCTGATATTGTGCTGTGGCATAAATTACACCACATAATGGCAAATACTCAAAAGTGCTAGATTTGTGAACTTCTTAAAAAATAAACATTTCTTATGTAGTTTTGGCTTGCAGAAATCAGTTTTTGATTTAGAGAGAATTTGCTCTCACTAGCTATTGAAACACTGTCTCTTGGGCAACTTTGGGTGACATTGCACAGTTTTCATTTCGCTGATTAAAAATTCCTCAGATCATTATGTGCAGCTTTGTATTTCCTTTACTCATTTTCTTATGAAACCATAACATTTTCTTTAGCGCAGTTTCTGGATGTCTTACGGGAGGAGGCAGAGGGGGATATCAAACATTATTTTAGCACCTTCTGGCCTTAACTGATAATTTTGCTTGCATCAGCCCTAATGGATGCAAGGTAATACGCATGCATGTATGTATGTGTGCATACATGTATACACACATACAACTATATATGTTACTGAATGCCCATCACTAGCACTTAGCAGGGTTCAGTGCACTTTTTGTAGGTTTTTTGAAAAAGTTGGCTTTTTAAGAACACTAGTTGAAAGTGATTTCTGCAAGCTGTATACAGTATAGCATATATAGTATGACTGTGAGAGTATTTGTCTGGCATGGGTGTCAAGTCATTGGAAACAGGCTATGCCATATTACTGGCAGCTGGAAGTAGTTAACCTTCTAACTTTTGGAAGAATTTTCCAGTCAGATGAAAATGCTAGTTGCTCTTCCTGTTATTAAACCCTATTATTTTTTTATATATTGTCTTTGTATAACAAAAAACATTTGCCTGTGAATGCCCTGCTCTGTCTAGCTGTGCTCCTTCCCCTCTTCTGCTAGGAAGTATTACTTGTTACTCAGTAACAGGAAGCTGATACTGCAAGAGGTTTATCCAAACATTTTAAATCCTCTTCCTCTTCTTGAGTTTTCAAAGCACCACATTCCTCAGCATATGTCCTGTAATTTCATTCTTTGGAGTCGTCAGTCCTCTGTTCTCAGCTCTGCTACTGCAGAAGGGATGTGCCAACTTGTGTTTACCTTTGAAAAGAGGGTCCAGTCACAGGTGTGAATGGCAAGGAAATCGAAAAGTGTGTGAGCAGAGAATGAAAGGGAGCCTGTTGAATTGTAGAGGTGAAAAAGAGAGCCATACAAAGCCCAAAAAGTGCTGCTGTCCTTGCAGATAAGGTTATAGGATAACTGCATTTGAATGTTTGGGTAAGGCAGAACTCCACATCTGGGCTGGGTGGCTGGGTTTGTGTGGGAGATGCGTGCATGCATATGAGCAATGGAACCAAACTTGGCTCTGTTTTTGTCATGCTGTTTGTGAACTCAGATACATTTATTTTAGGGTTGTTTCTGTCTTCTTCTGTCTCAAGTTACTTGAACTGGCAGAAGAGAACAAATGAGATCATGGGTCTGCCATTTTTATAATCTTTTCATGAAACAGCGAATACAGGTGTTATGGATGTGTACACAAACTGACCTACTGGGCCTTTCTAGAGCTGCTTATGTGGTTGTTACTGTCCTAGTGTAAATAAGGGACTGCCTCTAACCACTGAGGCACTGAGAATATGAATAGGGCTGTAAGTGTCCACCCTCTGTGCACCCTGAGTACACAGACACTGGCTGTACCTGATGTAGACATAAAATTAAAGCTGCCAGACAGCAATCTGATTAATCATCTTGGTCAGGGTATACATATACATAAAAACTATATATATATATATGTATGTGAGATCTGTCTACCTCAGTGTGTGTACTGCAGAAACTTTTTGTACGACTAGATATTGATCTGGTGCTGTTAAAGGACACTGGGATATTAGTACTTTCCTCTGTACTTGTGCAACTGAGAAATGAGTTATGAACATGCAAATTCAGAAGCCTTTCAAATCTATCTCTTGCTGTAACAAGAGTACAGAACATATATTTATAAGTTTATAACCATCTTTAGAATCACTTGAAGTTGTTATGGTGCTATCAATATATTGAAAACTCTGTCTATACCTATATGGATACATAAAATCAAGACAGTATTAATATTTACAGCTGGGTTTTTTTGCTCATAATTGTGTGTAACTGCTTTTGCAATGTGCTTAATCTGATAAAACCTCACTAGTAAAAAGAAAAAAAAAAATCTCAACCAAATACAAAACCACCCAGTTATTTTTCTAAACCACATGTCACAACATCTTTGCTACAGAAACTCTTTCCCTCAGGAGGGATGTGACTGTGTCTGGACCATATTTTTCTTTCCTTTAGCCTTACTAAAAGACTACAATGCAATTGAATTGAGGTGAGAGGCAAGTTTCCTTTGAGTCAGAGCCTTGTTTCACTTCTGTGAAGCTTAAGAGACAGTTAATTTATATCAATATTATATTGGTCAAAATAACGCTTATACTTTTTAAAGTTGGACTAGAAGTTGGACTCAACATAGATATCTCTTGGTTCTAGTGAGATCATGTTAATTTACTTTGGCTTTCATGAAGACGCTGTTACTGTGAAGGAGTTTTCACAATTACTTAAGCTGGTAAATAATTGCAGTAAAGAAGTATCTTGTTATCCTCATTATCCTCGGCAGCAGTGAGACGGATGAATCACCCAGGCTCAGAGTCTCATTAAATATAGTTTCATTAAAAATAGATAATTCAGATAGAATATATAATATTGAATTTAAATAAGATTTGGGGTTTTAAATTTTAACTTTATAAAATTATTTATTCTATTTTAAGCTTTCTGTCTTATTTTACCATCGAAGTATTTTTGGTTTCAGTGGTGTCCAGCTTTATTTACGGGCATATAAAATGAAATTGTAAGATGTTTTTACAAGCTTCTTTCTTTCGCATTGAGTTTGAGTAGCTTTTATTTGTATGTTTTTGTTTTGTATGGATAAAGAGCATTACTTATGCTTTTGTGCAATAGGTTTGAAACATGCATTTATTAGGCATATTTTAAAATTGTAAATGTAGCGTCTACTTACCGTTACATTTGAAAGGAATCTAGATGGCTTTTCTCACTTGTTCAAATGGGTGTTTATTTGGGGCTATTATTTGGGGGGGTTGTTTTTTGATTTGTTCTTTTTTTAAATTTTAAGAGTGAAGAGTGGGATTAAAATCTGTGTACAATAACTATCTGTCAGCAATATTTTAAAATAAATGATCTTGCAAGAAACCTTAATGTGAATTGTGGAAGCAATGGGCAAGACTTGCACCCTATCTGAAATTTTTTTGTGCCATTGTTATGTCTGGTATATTAGTGTACCATCAAACCTGGGAATATTTGTTTTTAATGGCTGTGCAATAGTGTACGCAACACTATCACCTCTGGGGATATGGGACCGTGACAAATATCAGACTATAACTATGATGGTGCTATTTTTTTTCCAATAGGCCATAAGCCTTTGAAAGCTTCCCTGGCCCTCACTGTCTTTATAACAACATAGTCCTAGGAGATCCACTGAATTTCTACTGGATGATAAATATAACCATACAACTAGCCTATTTTACAGCATTATGCATCTTACCATTGAGCTAAATATAATAGGAAAAAGCCAACCAGTCTGTACATCAGTGAGATGAATCTTAGTAAGTATTTAAAAAGCATTTTGTACAGAAGGCTTGACTGTACAGAAAAATCGAGTTTCCGTATTTCCTCAGGTAATTACTTCAGTTTGGATGTTTCACTGGAAATGCTAATGCAACTCACACTTCAGTTAGTCTGCATAAAGTTGTTAACAGGGCAAAAACTTGTCCCATGCACTAGAATCTCTACGTAAGATACTATAAACTAACATGTTGAGATCTGTTGTTCAAGTAAGAAGTTGCAGAGAATACAATGTTAAGGAACATGTAACCTGCTTTGATCTCTGCTTTAGACAAAACTTGCAATCAGTACAAATGCTGTCTAGGAACTTGCATCTTGCGGCAAGTCAACAGTAATGTTTTACTGTGGAGTTATGGTTTGTTTATATACAAATTAAAGCTCTGATCCTGGTATTTGATCCATGTTTGATCATCCTTAGGGCTTCTTGGAAATCTTTCAAAGCCACAATGACCTGTCTGGATCCTAGTGGTAGGGTAGGAATTAAATGTCCAATTCTATAAACATCATAAACAATAAACTGAACTTTATTAATACCCTGGAAACACACAGAAACCAGTGGGATTATTCACACGAAGGGTTAGGTGTGGCTGAAGGAAGGAGCCTTGATTTTTGAATACTGATATTCCAGGTTTTTTTATTTTTATTTGACAGTCAAAGCATTGGTTTAATGGAATCTTGAAATCAAATTACTTACCTGGACAAAAGGAGAGTTTGTTCTTTCTTTCTACAACAAGATTATTTTACAGTTAAGGGACAATAAATCAGTGCAACCGCTAAGCCTTTATCCTCATATGTGGCATAATAAAGATTCTGGAACTGTCACAGTGTAAAACCATGTTTTTGGCTTAGCTTCATTTGAAAGTTTACAATTTTTTATGCTTTGTGTTGCTGTGTGATTTTTGTACTATTGGTGGCTAGTTTTGTCTGAATAAGCCTTTTGGGATTATTGCTTAATGTTTTGATTTTATGATAGTGAAGCTTGTATCCAGTGTTTCGCCAATTAATATTATATGCTTGTTAATAAAAGCAGAGAAACTAACTGAAATACTGTCAGGCTGGAAGTTATTGTACCATTTCCCCCCAAGAACGTAAGGGACTAGCCGCCATAATACCATAGCACTGAACAAACACAGCGAGACTGAAACAGTCATGGTGTAGCATTGCACTGGCATAACCAGCCTTTTTCTAAAAACACAAGCATGGCCCAAAGTATGACTCCACTGCACAGAACGGCCATGTGTCTGTGACAAGTGTGTGGCAAGTAACTGCCAGTCAGGAAACTAAATGGCTTCAGCCACAGGGAGGAGAAACAGAGTTTCCCTGATGTCTTCACATGTCTGTGGATGGAAAGGAACTCGCCCAACCTGTATGTGCTACTGTCAGTATCATCCTTAACTGGTGATATTGATGCGTGGGGAACGACTGCAGCATTCTGGAATGCAGACATTCACTTAGACACAAGACAAATTGAAAAACACATTCTCGTTTTATGTTATGTTACTTTGGTGAGCTGATAGGGGGGAAAAAACGGTCTCTTCCTTATGGGGAAGCTTTGATTAATGAACCCTTTGCCTCTGAAAAAATTTTGTGGTATGTTGTGGTATTTGGCAAACATTGGTGCTTGCCCTCTTCATGACTTCAAGAGCTTTTTTTCTTCAAGATCCTTGAGATTTATTTTAATACCTGAAAAGATCAAAGGTATGGGGGAATTTTTAGCTAGTTGAAGTGCCTAGTTGAGATAATAACAGTAAAGCTGCAAAGTAGATGCTATGGTAGTAGCAGTATTTTCTTGCAGTAACCACATGCAGTAATGCAAATTTATAGCCTGTGAACTGCTCTATACATACTGACAGGGCTGGAAGGGCTTTTATTCCTGCTATTGCCTTATTAAGAACTGCCAAGTCAGTGGAGTCAGGGGGTTATTCATGCACATATTTCTTATTTGCACTGATAGTACCAATGCATAATTGTCCTGAGGAAATTAGGTGTTTGACATTTATTAGCTTCATTTAAATACCAGCACAAGAGACTTAATGCAGAAAGGTCCCTTTGCCTGTATGTAGTCACTTAAAAGTGAATAAATGTTGGGACTAGTTGAGCAAGCATTACATTTTGTAAATATTCTATGCTTTCATTATTAGTGGTTCTAACATTTCCCTGAACTTTGTACTACTGGTTGCTTCCATCAGTCTGTGAACTAACAAGTGATGGGCCTGGCTCAGCCTGCTTCTTTCCTTCCTGCATTGTCAGCAACTATTACAGGAGTCAAGAGAAGATGCGCTTGAGCAGAGGGGTTCTGTTTCATGGGAGTGTGGTTACAGATTTTCTGACCTCTGGAAATGCTGGAGTAGTTAAGAGATGACGGAAGCTTTCTTGTCCTGTGCAAGCAGAAGTACATAGTCAGTGCTGTACACAAGTTGTGGTCTCTTTAATTGGCATGTATATCGTGAAGAAAATGCTCAGGTTTGCAGGAGGAATGACTTACATGTATACCTCGCTTCAGGAATAATTAAAGCACCACCATCACCACGTGTTGTGAATATGACCTTTGAAATGTTAGTGGCAAAAGTTGTTTTACAAGTCAATGTTTTTTATTGTCCTGTGTGAAATATACTTGTAGAAATTCAGACTGTTCTCTGGCTTTGATTTGGACAGAAAAAATAACTTCTTCAATGTTTTATCTTTTATTACCATTATTTTGTGTTAGTTTGAAATGAGTATTTTAAAACTACACTGCAAAACCTTAACAACAGAAATACATGATGGAACTATCTCCCCTCATTACCTGAACATGGTGCTAATCTAATAGCTAAGAGTAAAAACAATACCAGTTTGACTGAAATTCCCAAAACTCCCAACACGAAATTGCGCTAATAGTCATGTTAGCTAGACGTGAGAGCATAAACCTGCCCTGCAGCTAGTAGCAGCCAACTGCATTTTTTTCCCCAGAGGTAATTCAGCATGAGAAAGCTCTAAACTTCTATTTCTTGCTTTATATATAACTGACACTTTCTTATGCCAGTGATTGAGTATCCAGTACTTACAAGTGTACTTGTACAACTTACTCTTTTTGTGCAACAGCTTCTTTGGGGTTCGATTGAGGTTGGAGCAGTCAGAAAAAGTAATCTGTATTAACTGAATATGTAAACTTAAGATAGATAAATGCAGCTGTTCAAACCCTGGTGTAGACATTGTCACTCAGGATTAATTTGATCTCAACTCAGTTAAGCTTAATTCAGTACCACATCTGAATTGCACCTTTATGTAAAGAGGTCCTGCATGTCTTTAATTTCCAGCATTGACCTCCTTTACCTTTTTATTTTCTTGATTTTTTTTTTTTCAAGCTTCCTTTTGATTAGCTTTTCTATGAGAAATTCAAGCAATGAATTTCTCCTTTTCATCCTTAGTGGAGAAAAAATGTTTATAGGAGTACTCTGAGAGGTTCAGTAGTGAGAGTATGATGTGTGCTTCTATGACTGTCCCAGAGAAACCAGAGACTTTCCTAGCACCTGTGCCAACTGTCATGCAATGCCTGGTTAGAGCAGGGTCAGGCGTCTGAGTGTGTGTCTTTGCTTCAGCCACTGCGTGGCTTCCAGGCAAAGAGCTCCCTGATCACACTGGAGTGCAACCCGCAGGCTTTTGCAGCCAACCAGCAGCCCCACTCAATTTCCCCAAGGGCAGTGGGGAACAAGCATCTTATGCTAAACAAATGATGAATGAATATGTCTTGTGGGATTCTGAGTAGCTGTGGGACAGAGGATGGCCCATATAACTGAATGTTATAAGGATGGGGTGTTTAGGAAGAAGAGGCAGTGCGGTGCAGGAAAGCTAGTCATGATCAGTTTTGTTTGTACAAACTGTGTACATAGGTTCTGATGATAGTACAAATTATATATGGTTGTCTGTCTTTTGCGGTTGGAATTAAGAGAAGAGGCTGGTTTTACTACTAATGAATTTTCCCCACATGGAATTTTACCCATTCATGGAAAGAGGTAGGAACTGTGTGTAGACTAACAGACTAAGTGTCTGGAAAATGTGAAATATAATTATTGTGGCTGTAGATCTGAAAGGACAGCCACTGTTACATAATTAATAATAGACAATTTGAATGCTATTTGTTATCTCTCAAACAAAAACCAATTCTACAGGAGATCCTGAAGGCTGTCAGGAAGGGTTGAGCTGCCTGGGAAGCACTGAAGACTATGCTTGGACAACACAAAAAGCACAGAGTTCACAGTGTGTGCTTGTGATTACTGAGTTGTGTGTTATACGTGTGTAAAGTAATTAGCTAATTGGAAAGGAGCATGATGGAAGAGAGGGATTAGTAGGGAAACACCTGTTAAAGTACATGAGGATGCTTTGGATTTTGTGTTGAATATGTCTTAATTATCCTTTGCAAGTTGCTGGGTGCTGAGCATGCATCACTGCAAGTGTCCTGGTGACCCAGCTGCCCTAATACAGAAGCTAGTACAAGAAGTCCAGTGTTGAGTTGTGTGGTTGTGAGGGAGCTATGTCCCTGGCTAGAAACTCTGAGGTGGCCAGCTGCAGATTGTGGGGAAGAAGCTGTGTCATGGGGTATTCCAGGATCATTGGAGCACCTCTACTGTAATGAAAGAACCAGTGGGAGAGGCAAGCCCTGGAAATAACTAGAAGGGCATCCAAAGATGGGGACAACACATAGCTTGATGGATGGCCACCGGCCAGGCAGCATGAGGGAGAGAAGCCATATCTTTCATAAAATGGGATGCCACAGCATCAAAGTGACAACTAGGGTGCAGTCATTAACTGAGAAGTCAGTGGTCCATCTATACATCTGCCCTCTGGCGGATCAGTTTTATCAGAGATGCGTGCAACTATTCTAAACTTAGAACTGATCCACAGCTGCTGTCAGTTAGAGCCCTGCCAGCAGATGCTGGCAGGGTCTCATGGGACTCTAGGAAGAACAAGGCCGCCAGATTTCAACATGAAAGCAGGCTCAGCTCCTGTGTTCAAAGTCCTCATAGGTTTATACCATGTTCAGGCTCCTTTCTTGTTCCACCTTTTATAAGTCTTCTTGGTCTTGGACTCCAGAAATGACTCAGCTTATTTTAGAATTGGATTTTCATGTCTTAGCTGCAGTTTTCCTTTCCTTATCTATCAAATAACACTTTAGTTAGCTTTCCCTGATCTCCTTCAAAATGTTGGGGTGCTTTTTTGGTTTGTTTTTTTTTGTTTATTTGTTTGTTTTGGGGTGGGGTTTTTGGGGTTTTTTTTGTTTGTTTGTGGTTTTGGGGTTTTTTTGTTGTTTTTTTTTGGGGGTGTGTGTTTGTTTGTTTGTTTGTTTTCTGTTTGGTTCATTCAGGAATTATTACTGGGAACAGGACCCCGGCACCCTGGGAGCAAGCACTTGGACCAAGATATGGTGGATTTGTAATCTGAATTGCAGTGCAGAAGCAGTTATAAATTTCCTTATAACTACAGAGTCTAGACATCTGCAGAGAAGTAGATGGGTAGGCAGTGGCTGCACATAATCCGATGCATACTAGTGACAGTTAATTTTGTCACACGTACACTGGATTGTATGCTAATACATCTTTTTCACCATAATAATTGTAATTCAGGAAGCCTCTTAGTTTTCTTCTCCACCATGCTTAAGCCCAGGTTCTTGCTGATCTTTGTGAGCTATTGGCTTCCCTTGAGGCTTATGCACTTGGACAGACATGCCTTTGAGGCCACAGCTCCACTCCAGTTGCTGATACAGATCATCACGCACACAGAGCTGGCCAGAACTGACCCTAGTCCCATAGATTACCCTTCTGTGGTCTCACTCCTGGAGACATACGGGCACCCTCACACGGGGAGCTGGCTCTTGCAGAACCACTCAACCCCTTGTCCTGGGCCACTTCACCTATTCACTGACTTGTCTGGCTTGACCTTCGCTAGTGCTCACATGCTCACTCATACAGCCACACTCACTGCCACTGCTGGCACCCTGTGCCCTCCAGCCCATTGTTTGACCTGCAGTTGCTGGCACCCGGGCCCCCACGGACACGTGCACTTGGAACACAGCACCCTGCACCCAGGAAGGAGTCAGCAAGGAATTCACTATGAACATAGGACAGGCACTGGGCAGGATCATCCACAGGGCATGGTTAGACATGAGTACTGAGTCATCAACTATTTTACACAAAACTGGCCCTTTTAATTCCCTCACATCTCTTTTTTTCCCCATGTTTTTTCCTCCCCAAATCACCTAAGCTTTTCTCTTTTCCTGCCTTTTCGTTCCTCCCTAAACATCACAAAAGAATTCCTGTGCAATCCAGAACTGCTTTTCCCCTGCATCCCATAATATGTCCCACAGCCCTAGGCAGCAAAACTCCTCAGGCACCCGCTCTGGAGAGCTGCTCCTGATGACTCATCATGGTAGGTATCGAACCTGGACATTGGGCTGGTGGTTCTCCTGGGACAGCCCTGGAAGGGGCCAGACAAGGTTCCTCAGGAGTCCTTAATTTTTCTGCCATGTGCCCTTGTGTTCCTCTGGGCTTGTGGACACAGGCCTTTGTGGGCTTGTGGCTCCTATTGTGGACCTGGGAGCAGCTCAGCAGCATACTGTTTGCCCCTCACCAGTGTCTTTCAGTGCTCCTTTGTGTGTATGCAGATGAGCTAAAACTATAAGCACATAACCTAACACCTATGTGTTAAGTGAAGTGACAGTCAAAGACTGAGGCATGAGGTCCAGCCCACATGGCAGTGTCAGGGTCTTGCCAGTCTTGGGCAATGTGCATCTGACAGGAGAGGCATCTATCTGACACAGTAGAATGCTGGTGGAGTATGAGGTGGGCTGTATTAGCAGGTCTCATAGGGCATGTGCAAGTAAGGCAGAGTTGCATGGGATCTCCTGATCCACAAACAATTTGTGTCCACTAGAGCCAGCTTAGAGAATGCCGTCTTGCTCAAGGCTCCCTAGGACAGCTGTGATACGACTGAAATGCTCAAATGATGAGGTCAAATGCCAAAGTATAGTGTTTAACTACAGTACAAAACAAATTCTGCATTCCTACTCCTTTGCCTCTGCTGCCTTCCACCAGCCTATTTATTTTTAAAGAGCAGTAATGAAAATGACATGGCTATCAGTGAGCTCCTTTGCTTTCAGGCATCCCTAGGACTGAACATGAGAAGCAGATAAATGTCCTCCAAGGGTATTGCCTCTGTTCAGAATTAAAGAGAGATGAAAAAAATCCTCCTGCTGCAAAGGTGATTCAGTTTTGCTGTTGTGGATGTACAGAAATCAGGAGAGGAGAGATGGTTGCAGGCCTTGCCCACTTCTGTTGGAAAGATGAGGCAGGATGTCACTGCTGCAAATCATCCCTGCATGGATGATGGTGAAGCATGGTCTCAGCTCAGCTGCATGTGTGGCAGTCAGACTTTGTGGTTACTCTGCAGATGTGATGTCTCCCAACACGGAATTAACCATGTTACACAACTTTGCGTTTTGTGAACAAAGCACTTGCCTGGTGTTTATCTGAGGATAGTCAGCTAGGTAACCAGAGACAGGATGTGCCAGAGCCAGGGATGGGGCCCATTTCCCTCATCAATTTGCGCAGTTGCTTAACTGTCACCATTTGTCATGATGCTGGTAACACATCACCACCAGTTCTTCGTGCTGCCTGATGCCATTTTGAATAAGCTATTGTCTTGTTTTGCACCTGTGACCCTGAAGCTTATACATTTTGCAGAAAAGTGAAGGCTGGGCAGGCAGGTGCTGTGTCACAAACATGCTGATGGCCCTATGGGGATGTGTATTTTGTCTCATGGCTCAAGCACCACCAAGTTCTCTCAGCTTTAGTATTGTTTTTATCACTGATCCTTAAATCAGGTAGCTTTCTCCCCCTCCTACCCTTTTAAAAAATTATTTATTTTGAAACTAGATTATGAAATTTCCAAGGCATTTTAATAAACTCTGTTTGAAGCCCCCACCTACTTTGTAGGGGAGAAGTGAATGATCTATGAAACTTTCCCAGACATGCTTGTGTTAAATACTTCCTGTGAGCAGGAATTTGGCAGTGTGCCTGCCTGCTTTTGAGGTCCTGAAGCACTTTAAAGAAATCTATTTGCTGTCGCTGAAATGAAATTCTTCTTTCTTGCAAGGCAAGAGAAGCCTTGGAGAGAAAGCTGTGAGTAATGCTTTATAATTGTGAGACTGAATAGGCCATTGGGAACTGGAATACAACTGCTCAAAGGAGCTCACAGCTGATGTAAACTCTCTGATGTCAGGATAAGAGGTGTTATTTCCCAGCTTACCTGGCACTTCCTTCTGTGGTGCCCTTCTGTGGCATTCAAGTTTAGGATATTAATGGCTTTTCTGGTCCCAGTCTTGATTGGCATGCAACATTTGTTGTTAGCTCCTCAGAAATCTGTAAATTAGATTTATTTCCACCTATCACAGATTAGTCAGTGTTAAAGATTCTTTCCCCCCAATAAGTGACTGTTGTAGTTTTCCAAATAGCTGTGTAACAGGACAAACAATGCTAGTTGCCCAAAAATACTGAAAAACTTTCTTTTTTTTTTTTCTAGAAAGAGAGTAATGGGATGAATCAGAAAGTTCTTACAGTGGGTCTACATCAGTTTACCAGTGTTTCCCTCAGTCTCAGTGAGGAGACGTAATGATGCGGCTGAGCTGTACTAGGAAAACAAATATATGCAGTAAATATCACTTTCACTGCCAGTACTGGGAACTCCACCAGCACTAGTGCCATCTGCAACGCTACAGGATCTTAGGTATCGCTGTCTGCAAAGATGAAACAGTGATGGCCAGAGCTGGAAGAATATAGGTGACATTTTACTTGCGGGGGCTAGAGGGAGAGTGGGTAGTGAATGTAAAGTTTTTATGATCTGAACGAAAACCTGATAGGGAATCCAGTCTGTAAAACAGTCCTCCAACCTGTCTAGGTGGCTGAGATGAGATTTGCTTTGCTTATGATGGGAATACGACTCTAGCAGAGGAGTAAGTAGACAAACACCCACGAGGAACAACGTGTATGCTTCTATTCGTGACGGTTTAGCACAGCTCCAGTGAACTAGGACAGATATTACATCAGAAGCAACATTAAAGGTTGTAAGAAAGTTCATATGTATGTAATTCTGGATGAAACCTGCTAAAACACAGGTCAGATCCAGGCACCTTGGATAAACCACTGCTATCTTTTCATGTAGTGCAGCACAGTAAAAGGATATTTTCCTCATATCTCTCTCTCTACTATGTTGTCTTTTCTGTGTTAATGTAATAGCATATTGAAAATAGTTCAATAAAATATTGCTCTGGAGAGATCTGTGAACTCTAAATATAGGAATCCTATGAACACTCATATTCCCCTGCCCTTTCGTGGGATAATTCCTGGAGGTGACTTAGAAACTAAGCTATATTCACATTTCCTCGAAAGCAATGAAGAAACTTCCAGGGTGGAGTGCAGTATGGAATGTATTCCACCATAGTACTGTAGGCTGCTTAACCTGCAATCCTAGAGTCAGCAAATTCTAAGGTGGGAAAAAACCAGCATGGAGAGTGGGGTGGTGTGAAGATACTGTAGCCAAACTCTGTGTGGGGAATGGGAACTCATGGTACTATGGACTGATAAGCTACATAGTTGTTACCCTGAGTCAACACTTATTTTTGTAAAAGTTATGCCCTTAGGCTGAACTTTTCTCATTATTAAGTCATTAGAATACCAAAACAGATCTCCATCCTTTAGGATGGGATTTACCTGCCTCCAATGTGCGACCACCCCCCAATGGAGTCTGCGCTCTGAATTTTTGCTGGTCTATACCTTTAAATGCAAAGTGAGGGAATTTTACACCAATCATAACAAAGGTGTGTATGACTGNCTATACCTTTAAATGCAAAGTGAGGGAATTTTACACCAATCATAACAAAGGTGTGTATGACTGGAGTCACTCAAGCTCCACCTGAAAGGTAAAAGATAGTATAAAAATGGGTTAAGGGTAGACGGATGTTAGGGAAGATACCATTGCAGACAAATCAGGAAGACACCATCATGAACCATCGCTGAGTTCTGGGACCAGTTGATGGGTTCAGTTGCTCTTGCCCTCCCATAGAGACATCTATTAGGTGAGATCCAGCCACTCGGCCGTACCAAGTGCTTCCCCAGGAAACTTAGAAATCTCTATATGGAGTTGTTTTATGCTACTATATTACTCAATTTTTATGTGGTTATATTGCATGTGCTTCGCAGACGGTGTACTATCACTGGCAATCCAAAAGAATCTGCAATTCTATTGCCTTAATAAACTGCACTATTCATTAATCTAGTTGTGAGAGTTCTCATTGAACATGACCAAACTCCTTAAATCTGACCGTGCTAGTTCATTGAGGACAACTAGACCAAAAGTGCATGATGCCATTGTGCATCCGTGATCACAATAGTTCAATACATTGAATATGACTGGACCTAGAGTGCTGAATTGGGCATCACCCAGAATCTAAGCCCAGCCTCCCCCAGACCCTCTGATATCTGAGGACAAGCTAGAATGTGAGGCGGTTTATTTTCTGCCAGATTCCTTTACCCTTAAATGCAGCACCTTTAAATACTGGAGTGAAGACTTTTGGCTTGCTGCCAGAGGTGACTTTCCTATGGCTAAAGTCATACACTGCAATAGAGAGATCCCAAATTGGCCCTCACCAGAGGACCATGACTGGCACAATCTGAACTGAATGGCTCAACCAGAGCTGGGGGCTTAGGTGTGCCAACTATTTGTCTGTGTTTGTCCCATGCAGCTTTTCTATCAAATTACTTTGGATATCTGTTCATATTACTGAACTCTAATGATGCTGTTTGAGACTCCTGTAGCTTTCTGACATCTTCCTCCTCACTTGTAAGTATCTGAGGTCAGGGTTTCTGTGCTTCTCAGCTTTGTACCTTGCAGGTCTCCAGCAGAAGTGTTCCTCAGGACAAACAAAAGACTGTGCTTTAATTCTTGGAAAAAGAAAAAAACAACTTGAAGGCTCCTGGGGTGGTGGTAGGTCCTTTGCCAGGAGGATATTTAATGAAGTAGGGTGATACTAGCACCAGCATCACGTACTGTGATGGCTTAATTCTCTATAATGTGGTGGTGGTGCTCACTGCTTCAGGAAGAACAATACTTCCTGGAAAGTCTCTATAGGTTATAACCCTGAGATTTCATAACTGCTTTGGTCAAATTCCTCTCCTTGTGTGGTCAGCTTTGCTGGGTGTGGAATTAAGTAGTACTTCTCTAGGACAAGAATAATGGATTATAGCTGGCAAAGTAAGTATATGCTGAGTTGCCCACAGGCTTTGAGTGCACTAACAGCACCTAACAGGCAGCTACCTGATGGCTTTCCAAAGTGACAGGCTTTTTAGACAGTCTGGAAGTGTGGTCACAGTCAGGAGTGGACTGTTTGTGCTGTGTGGCAGGAGGTAGGGTTGTCATTTATGAAGCACTCAAACTAATGGCTGTTTTTATGATATACCTGCTCCTGGGTTTCATTCCAGGGCTATACCTTCTAATACTCCCAAAAGCAAATTTTCTTGCCCTAATTGTGGGTTCAGTGGAACAGCGAATTCCACGAAAGCTGAGCTCAGTTTAATGTGGTTTGATGTCTTCCCTTCAGCCTGGTCAGCCTTGCATTAGTCTTACCATTTTGTAAAACTTCCATCATCTAGCCATGCTCTTCTTGTGCAGTCTGTGAGCATGAAGGTACTTCAATGGACTTGGCTCACTGGTTACAGTGTTGGACAGCATGAATGAGACTGAGGACAGAACAAGCGGAGCTCTCATATCTGCTACTTGGCAGTAAACTTGGAAGTAGTAACGTGAAGCTGAGCTTTTCCAGCTCCACAATAGAAACTGATTGTGGGTCTAAGTCAGATTAGTCCTGGAGCTCTGGATCATTTTAGAGCTTTCATGGGCTTCCTGGAGCATAACCTGAAGCTGAAAAATATGCATTCTTTGCAGGAGAATGTCTTTTGACTGCTTTGTGCCTGAGGGAACCAGCAGTGTCTGCAGAATGCTACATGCTGACATAATTAAGTATTTCAAGGGCACCTCAGATGGCTGGGCTGGTTATAAACAGAACTAGAGGAAGCTGCATGAAAGTCACATAAACCACTTCTAAAAATCTCTTCAGGGAGGTATTTTTAATATACACCCACTGCAGTTTCATTACCACCATCTATCCTACATTTGGAGAAAGACAGAAGTTACGTTCTCCAAATATTTGTAGGACTCTAAGAAGCAACGCATACAAGTGATTAAATATTCCCCATGTCCCTTCACATTCAAATATTTCTTTTGTAAGGCTGCAGCTGACCATTGCCTACTTTAGAGACACATTGGAGGACTGCTGGATTCTGTGAGATTTCACAGGTAATATCTAAAGTAAATTAGTTGTTGGCCCCAGGAAACATTCAATTTAGATGTCTGCAAATGCACTCAGCTATGGGAAGCCAGCAGCAGTTCCTGGGTAGTTCCATAGTTCTGAATTTTATTTAACTTTCCGGAGGAATATTTGAAGTGATGAGAAGATAGCAAAAGGGAGTAAAATTTGGGAGGCTGATCTAGTAGTACATTAGCTTTGTAATGAGTAGAGATTCTCCCGTCTGTCCTGGGGAGCTAGCTGGGGACATTTGAAGCATGCTGTAGCCTGGTGGCTGTTAAGCAAATTTATTCAGGAGAAGTAAATGGAGGATTTAGGATTGGTTGGGATGCTCTCAAAACAGTTTCTGAAACTTTCACTGGGATATGAACAAACTTTGAAAGGAGAATATCATACTTTCTCCTGGTTCAAGTACCTTCACTTCCAGATCTAGGACTTTAACCCATTATAGTAGTGCATGGTGGGTTCCTGGACTGATTCCTGCCTAGGACAAGAAGTCTAGTCCAAATCCTAGTTTTTCTTACAGACCAGTGGTTGCAGAAGTGCAGTGATTCAACTAAACCAGGAAGTGGCACTGTTTGAAAGCAACGAAGAATCAAGTCTGCTGTGCAGCCCCTATAAAGGCAAATCCACAGACAGATAACCCCATGGGACAGTGGGATGGATCATATGTCCTAACCGCCAAGGCTGCAAGTTACCTTCAACTACATGAAGGTAATTCATGTAGTTGAATAACATGAGCTACATTCTGAACCAGAATGCTCTGAGGGAGTTGCGTGTGTGACTTCCATTCAAGCTTTCACAAAAGGCATGTCATGGCAGAAAGAATGAATCACAGTTCTCATCCACTTCTTGCCCTTCACAACATCTCCCAAAGCACAGATAATTCAGAAGGTTCCTTCCTACAGTGTCTTTGAAAGGCTTTTCCTGTTTCAGAACTTACAAGACAGAGATGGCATATGAACATCCCAGGTTTTTCCCTTAAAGCTTCCGATCTTCTGGAGAGTCTGTTCATCTTTACCAAAAAAATCATAACTCAGAAATGCTTATGAGGGACTGACACCTGCAAAATTAAAGATGTGTCTCAGTTTTTGCACTGTGATCTGGTGGTGATATCCAGTACTACTAAATGTGAGATGCAACATGGCACTGCAAAATCTGCAAAGCATCGGACATTGACTTAGATTCTCTCAGAGGGGGTCAGAGGAGATTCTGCTTCAGCCCCAGGGAATGTTTATTTCACAGCTTCTCCTATTGTGGGCCACTGAGATGAGACTTAGCATTTCCCACAGTGATCAAACACCAGTCAGTCATCTCCATGTCAATTCTTACCACTGCCTGTTTGATCTCTCCCTGTAGCTTGATGGTAAACGGCCAAGACATGCCTGCTAGAGGTAAGACACCAGTAGATTGGCCATAGCAGATCTTTGGAAGTCACTTGCTGTATTTCTTAGTGTTTCTGATGCCACTTAGAGCAGCGCTTTTCAGTTTGCTAAATTGAAGAAGGAATTGTCCCTTTTATTTTCCCCTTTCCTCCCTTTGCATTGTCTTTTAGACAACTATGCTCTAGGCAATGCTGCTCTTTGATAAGCTGACTGACGCTGACTGGCTACTTTAGGTTTTCAGCAGACAACAGGCCTTTGACTTGAGCGTCTGTGCAGTTGCCCAGCAGCTTGGCACTATCAGCAGCCAATGTCACCGTGCAGGGAGCTCCAGAGCCTGGCCAGCAGGCAGGTGCTCCTGGTGGAAGGTTGAGTAAAATTCGTCCTCTGTCATTACAGATTTGCAAATTCTTCATTCCATGCAGGTTGTCTGTGTTTTTCAGACTGTGTCTCGAAGATTTAAGGTGCCTCAATCAGAGTCTCTAACAGAAATAACTTGGGAGGCTTGTATGCACACTGGCATTTGTGCATTGATTTCTCTTGTGTCCCAGTGCATGCTGGTTAATCTTGGTTTCTAGGCCATTTCATTCATTCATATCTGCTGTAGTATTGTCATGGGTTAATTGAACAAAAAAATTGTATTAGATTTCTTTTAGAAAGGCAGCTGAAACTGATAGGTCACCACCCAAACAGCTTATAAATTAAGACAAAGCAAATGATTTAACCATTTTTGGGTAATATATCAAGTCTTAAAAAAATGATCCTTCTCTTTTGGATCATGTTTTCATTAAATAAACCACCTTTTGTTAAGCAAAAAGGCTGTGCAAAAGAGAAGGTTAATTATTTAGCTTTTAGTTATTAGCTTAGCTTTTAGTTATTTCAAAGATTTCAGTCTTTCTCGCTACATATCCACCCCTTACAGTTCTCATAAGAATCCTCATACCTCCTCTTGGGACAGTAGTTTATTTAATTACATACATGTATAGCGGTAGTGCAGTGACTCATGCTTAGATTTTCACTTTCATACAACCTGCTTCAGATGACGCATATTTCAGTGCACACCTCATTTAAGACTTCTGATTCTGGCAACGTTACTATACAGGAATTACCTTACCCAGCTCTGGGGAAATCCTGCAGTTCTCCTCAGGGCTGGAACACAACCACTTGACACAAGACTCCTCCTTCTCCACCTGTGTTATGTCCCCCTCCCCAAGCAACCGCACTGTATCGCTGTAAAATTCACCTTTGACGAAATCATGGTACTTGCTTGGAACTTTAACGCCCCCCTCCCCACCCAGAAGGTGGAAGCGAACGCCGTTCGAAGGGGACGTTCAGAAGAACGCCCTGTCCCGGCTGGCCGACCACCCCGACCTTGCCGCGGGAGGGCCGGCTGCGCCCACCGGCCACTCGGGAAGAGGCGCGGCCACCAGCGGCCGAGGGGTGGGNNNNGCGCGCCCCCGCCCGGAGGCAGCGACCCCGGCGGCGGGTCAGCGGCCCGGGCTGTAGGCCTGGAGTTCTCCTCCTTTGGAGGGAGGGCTTTCCCCGCCGGGCTTCTGTGAGGGGCAGGAAAAGCTGCCTTCGGCTGCCCCTGATTTATGCTGAGCGCTTGTCCAGCTGGCAAAATTGCCCCAAAATGCATTAGCGAAACTACTTCAGCATCGATCGATGGTTTTATTCCTCCCTTCAATGCCATTACTTAATTTGCAGACCACAATGTCTGCCAAGTCAAAGTCAAACCGCAGTAATGCAATTTGGATGAGTTATAATAATAATAAAAAAACCTCTCACCCTTATAAATATTCAGAAAGTGTCCATTTGGTGTAATGCTATGGAATATACTAAAATATCTGTTAATTCAATGCAAAATAAAATTTCTTAATCTAGATTTTATTTATAATCCTGCAAACTTGTGTATTTACCTTTTTTGAGAGTGCAAGTCCTCGTCTCATT
>VXAK01020494.1:17858-28361 GCA_013399435.1 Arenaria interpres | reverse complement strand
TGTTGGCCCAGTGATCCAATCTATCTAGATCCTCCTGCAAAGCTTCCCTATCCTCCTGGGAGTCAACACTCCTGCTTAACTTGGTGTCATCTGCAAACTTGCTGATGTTACACCTTATGTCCTTATCGAGATCATCAATAAAGACGTTAAACAGAAATGGTCCCAACACTGAGCCTTGAGGCACACCACTTGTGACCGGCCCCCAGCTGGACATAAATCCATTGAGCACAACTCTTTGGGACCTTCCGGTCAGCCAGTGCTTGATCCAGCAGATCGTGTGCTCATCTACTCCGTGTGAAGCCAGCTTTTCCACTAGATTTGTGTGAGGGACCGTATCGAATGCCTTTTGGAAGTCCAGGTACACTATATTGACAGCCTTTCCCTCGTCCAATAATCTGGTTATCTTGTCATAGAAGCAGATCAGGTTTGTCTGGCAGGACCTGCCAGAATGTCACTGCACACTTACCAGCTATCTTCATTAGCGTAACTCCTTTATACCTTTGCTTTCCTTAGTCTGCTTCCGGAAGTTGGGTCAAAAAAATGAGTTACAGTTGCCCCAGGAGAGCCAGAGTCTACCTTGAAATTCATGCAAAATCAGTTTTCTGCAAGTGGTCTCATAAGTGTTTTCTTTTTTAATTAAACTTTTTAGCCTATTGAGACCAAGGAAGTTTTGCAGATGATTTTGTACAGGGTACAGTACCACTACATATTTTAATTTTCTTTTTCTTATTTTTCTATGGTTTTTTACTGTTATATGCCTTGGAAAAAATGAGTATCAGAATATGTGATTTTTAATCTACCACCAAGCTCTGGGAAATGAATGGAAATACATGTTTTTTACAAAAAATTACACTGGACTTTGAACTAAAACATAGTTTTAGTTCATAGGCTTACAGATAAAATGTTTTTTTTCTAGCTAGAAATGTTGTTTGTCTTCAATTCTATGTTCCAGTATGGAATTTGCAGTAGAGTGGATGGGATCCTCACATTTTCTATGGAGCTTTCT
Organism: Arenaria interpres; assembly: GCA_013399435.1. Taxonomy (NCBI): domain Eukaryota; kingdom Metazoa; phylum Chordata; class Aves; order Charadriiformes; family Scolopacidae; genus Arenaria; species Arenaria interpres. Next base: position 27,355 of record VXAK01020494.1, on the reverse strand, counting down.
GGATCTCAGCCCGGACAAAAGACAAAGAAAGAAGCTCAGAGCTAGGAAAGACAAATCTTTTCTCCTTTTGACCATGAGGCTGAGTTGGGACAGAAATAACCACTGTTTTCTAAGTTTGCAATCTTAATATATACTGGTGAAGAGTTTTGAGTGCTTTTGTTTGGAGCCTTGTCTCCTAACCACAGAAATGAGTAAAAAGGTTGGTCACAGGGAGGATTGATGGGGGTGTGTGAGCTGTTGACAGCTCTCTGCTGGGGGGAGAGAGAGAGTATCATTATGACAGACTGAACTGAAAAGTTATGGGGAAATGATACCCCTGTCACACATCTGGGAGTTTCTTTCAACAGAGTGTGAATTTTACAGATGGTTCTAATGATATGGGGTGGCTCTGGGCAAAATACTGTATTTCACACTTCATTAGCTATTGCTTGATGGATCCTTGGATTGGAGCATCTGAAATCCTGACATGGCTTTTGGCTAAAAGAACAATTTAGTGATGTCAGCCTTGGCTGAACATTGTGGCCAAAACTGCAGCAATCTGCAGTGGGCATGCCAGCATCCTCTTATTCCATCTCCAAAAAAGAGAGCAAGGTTGTTTTCACATCACCGAGAAGCCTTGCTCCAGGAATGGCTGGGCATGTCGTGAGGTCTGGCTAGGGAAATTCACCCCAGTGGGGTCTCCTTGGGGAGAGCTAGGGAGCTTTGGGTCTAGCTGTGCTAAAAAATGAACTGTTTCTTTGCTCTGAATCCATAGAAGCTTTGCCACACATGGTAAGAAAACTGTACCGCTTTGGGCTTGTGCAGAATTAAATCCTTCCAAGGCTGGGGGAAAAGGGGTCACAGACTAATATTGCATTAAGCTCTCACTGGCTTAAAATTTTCCCAGCCTCCACCCTCACCATGCTGATGATATTGTAAAATGTTCTTTTACATCTTCTACAGCCACAACCCTTTCCACCTTATGGAGACATGGCTGCCATTGGCATTCTTCAGGTCTGCAGACCAGTCTTGGAGCCAGAAGCTGGGAAGAGGTTTCTGAAGAAGCTGTCGCAAGGCCCTGCCTGTCTGCTCTTCTGTCTCAATGGGTAACAGATTACATCACAGCCCAAAAGAACAGTTCATAGCAATGTAACCGGAATGATGCTTGGTATGCAGCCTAACAGTTGGAGCCACAAGTTGCATGATCTGTAATGTAATGATGCAAACATTTTGATTAGTCACCAGCAGCTCTGTTCTGCCTGTGTAAGGCTCCTGAGACCAAGAAATTGGAGAACTGCCTGGGACGTCTTTCCTGGAATTTGTCAAGGGGAGGTGGACAGAAGGCTACTTGGAAATCTTGATATTTACAAGGAAAAACTTCAATAAGCAACACCATGCGAACATTTTCCCCTCCCTGACAAGGACCCTAATGCTGCAGTCTTTTCCCTCAGATTCACTGCACACTGTGCGTGTGCAAGGCATACATGTGTTATGGGTGAGGGCAAATAACTACAAATTTCACTGACAACACTGCAGGGGGGCTTCAGAAGATACGTTATCATTTGGCCTGTGCTGGTTTGTGATTCTGTCTGGCAACTGAATTTCATTTTTCTTCAAGCTGATGAGCTCTGCTTGAATGTGCATCCCTCCCACCTCTGGAAGGTAGAAAATCCGAGAGGCAGAAAAGGAAATTTTCCTGGTTCAGCTAGAAGAAGTAAAGATTTTGGCCTCCCTCATGGTACGATAGCATATGTTATTATTGGTCCATAACACAAGGTAGCATAAATGGCACCTGAAAATGAAAATAAAAGAGATGGAGAGACAGTTTAAGACAGCGGCTCACAGCTGCTTCTGCTTTAAGCTTGTCACTGGCACAAGCTGAAACAATCCAAGTGGAAGACCTTGAAACTTTTATTGGAAGTGGGGTGCATAGCACGAGGGAAGACAGCTTGGTTTGTGGTCAGACTACAGCCAGAAATTGTTCATAAGCCATGGAAGATGAGCACTTTGAGGTTAAATGGAATTGAGTACTTTTTTCTTTAGAGGAAAGAATGAATAAGAGGCATTACTTGATTGCAGTAATTACAAACCTTACAAAATGGCCATAGCTTAGTTAGGGTGTTGATGAACCCACTGGAACAGCACTGTTCCAATTTGTTTACTACGGTGTGCCAGAGCTGTTTCTTGGCAGTATCACAATTATATTGTTTTTAATTATGTCCACCTTCTGACATTATTGATTTTGGGAGGTGGTAGTATTCCAGCATGCTAGGCTTTATAATTATAATCTATAGTTAGATAGGTTTGCACACGGTCTAGAAAACATGTTGCAAAGAATGACATCAGTGTTACCAAAGCTGTTTAACCCTGTAAACTCCTCCTTCCTCCACCTATTAACTCTGTTTCCTTTATATTCTGTACTCCCTTCTCTAAGATACTATGCTGTGCTGATGGACAACATTTAATAGGTCAGGGAAACAAGTTATAGTCTATAATTAGACTATAGTTATACAGTTATACATTTATCTAACTGTAGGTTTATAGTTGTAGTGAGTTATCATTGCAACTCGTGCTTATACCCCAGTTAAAACAATTTCAACTTCAGCTTTAGACAGGATATAAGAGCAGAGACAACCATTTGGAACTTGCTAGTGAACTCTGGCAGATCCAAAACCCTCATCCTGTTGCTAAGGATGGTAGTGCTTTGCTCCTCATAGAAGCTTTATGGTTTTGTCAGCATAAGAGCTAATAAGGTAAGTTCAACTGACCTAAATTAGACTGAAGGTCTGGCCCTGGTCCAGTATCCTGGTCAGCAGCTGATGCTAAGAGACAAGTATAAGAATCGGTCAAGCATGATCATTTCCTAGCACTCTCTTGCAGATGACACATCTAAGTTAGCTGCCTGGAACTGCCTTTTATCAGTAAATTTCTGCAGGTTGTTTTTTTTTTCGCGTAAATCTCTGGCATCCTGTAGCAGGGAGCCTCACAGGTAAACTACATGTTTCAAAAGTCACTTCCTTTCATTTGTTTTTAACTTTTGTCAGATAGATTCCTCTGATGTTCCCAACTTTTTACCAGAGGAGACAGCTGAACATCACTCTCTATGAGATTCTTGACATTTCATGTAACTCCCACTTTCTTGGTTCTTGTATCATAACACTCTGCAGCCAATACCTTAAGTCCCTCCCTCTGTTCCAATCATGTCTAGGACACCTGATAATCCCTCTTGCTCTCTTGGATTTTGTAAATCCATTATAATTGCTTGAGTGGTGGAATAAAAATTGCACAGAGCATTCAAATTTTATTCACTTATACAGGAAGATAATGACGATGTTCTTTCCAGGGTCTTCTACCCCTTTCATAATAATTCTGAATATGTGATGTTTTTGACTACTGCTGAGCACAGAGCTGGTGTTTTTGACATATCACCACCCAAGATCTCATTCCCATGTGGTTATGATTAGCTCAGACACCCTCATTTTATACATGAAACCGATGGTGTTTTCTCCCCACCCATGTGCATTATTTTATGCTTATCTACCTGGAATGTCATCCACTGTTTTATTGCCTAGTCACTTGCAAAGTTGGGTCTTGTCTGGATATCTCTGATTAGGCTAGTGAAATCTCTGACACCCCTTCTTCTCTCCCGACCTTTCACAGCTTATTTGAGGCTGTGCTGAACAGCAAAGGTCACTAATGGAACATCTCCCTGGAGAGTTTCCTCTGTTGGAAAGAAATTATTGCTTTCTCCTACTCTTTATCTCTTCTCTTTTAACCTTTTGTTTAAGTTTGTATGAGGACTTCAACCTGTTACCCCATGGTAGTTTCATGTCTCTTGAGGGCTGTGTTGAAAGCCATCAAAACTGTTTCAAGCTGGCATGTTTGACAAGCCACCCCAGAAACACCAATAGGTTTGTAAGGCACCGTTTTCCTTCACAAACACCGCTATGACCCATCCTCAATATCTCTGATTTATCCATGTGCCTACCAGCTCTGTTCACTAGATGACTTTCTGCTAATTTATCTGACACAGACAGCACTCTTGCAGGTCTGTGGCTTCCCAAATCTCATGACTCTTGGCTGTTGGTGACTTGGTGGTCTCTACAGAGGTTCCTAGTCAGCAGCAGAGTCTGGACATGTTAACCAGGTCAGGTAAATACAGTTTTAACTGTGCACATGCTGGCAAAGAAAAGAAGGAGAAGGAGTCACATAGGCTCTTCATTGTCCTTTAGAGCTTTTGGCAAAAAGAAATAGAAGAGCTTTCAGCTCTCTGCTATGAATTGCAGAAGAGAGAAGACAAAGGTTGTATGAAGGAATTTAGGTGAGAAACGTAAAGATGCTTAGGGATAATGGAGAACTGGTGACAGAATGCTGCTTTTTGGGAAAGGCACACAGGTATCCATAGTCTGACATCTCGAGAAACTAATGCAAAAAGTTGAGAAATCAGGAGAATTTCCACCTCCTTGTTAATAATTTATAAATAAGAGAAGCAGCAGCATAAAAGCAACCAGGCTGGGTAATTTATTAAGTCGCAAAACAAAGTCAGTTACTTTGGCAAAGGAGTGTCAATGATAGACTCATAGTAGTAAGGATATTTATCCCCAGTTGTCATGGTGTTTGATAGGTGCAGAACTACTGTGGCAAATAGAAAAAATGATCGTTGGCAGTGCAGGCTTTTGTTTGTATAGCTAATTGTCTTCCTGTGCATGAGCAAACACATGCTTGGGAGATGTGACTTGGCTATTAATTGCAGGCTTGCATTAAGAGTAGCTTTTGCATTCACCTTTGCCCATCAAGACTGCACATCCCATGTGCCCTAGGACTGCCTCAGTTGTTCTTGACCTCTTGGGCAGCTTCCGACAGCTGCTGTTCAGGAAAGAGTACATCTTGTGCAAAACCTTCCTGTACCATTCTTTACCCCAAGAATATGACATTAAACTCTTCTCATAGTACAGAACTTGGCCAAAAGCCTAGTACAATCATCAGTAGTAATAGCAGAAAGTTATCATTTAAGGTATGACTAATAGAGCGAAGACTTCATTTTTGTAGAGGTTATAGAGACAGGAAAAAGTAATGATTGCTATCTTGAAAAGCTTACGGCCTAGAGATGGTTTTAGTGTTCAACACCTTGTGAGCATTTCTGTGTTTATATAATAGAAAAACGACAACCTTACCTCCAGATCATAAAGGCTTCCAAAGTTCTAAAATATAATGTTGTGAATTCACCCCTCTCCAAAGCTGTTATCACTGATTTCATAATTTTCTGCTTGGTTTTTGGCAGTGTTTATCTCATAGTAAGAAAGGCATTTTCCTTTAGGTGACTGAAAAATAACTGTAAATCTTTCCTCTGCATATTCATTAGGTGACTAGTGTATGTGTACAGATATATTGAGATTTCCTTCCCTCCCCTAAAAGTCATACTTTGAGCTCAACATATGAATTTTTAGGGTAATGGTCCTGCTAGGATGAATTCACAGTCATAGCCTTTTCATGACAGCATCTGCTCTTTTGCAGTTCCCAAGCCCCTGAAAACTAATAAGCTGAACACAGTTCTTGATAGGGACCTCTACAGATTCACAGTTTCCATTACTCTCCCCATGACAAGGCCCTGTGACATCCCGGAAACAGATGCAGAAATGCTCCTGTTTTGGCATGCCTCTTCATCTCCCTTGTTTTAAGAACTTCGTTGTGCTGTGCTCTAGTTTTAGTTTGAATTACCAGGTGTATGACTCAGAACAGCCTTGTTGCTCTTCTGGCAGTACTCACATGAACTTTATAAAGCAGCCTCTGTGTGTTGTTGTGACACAAAGAAAAGGGCAAATGCTGCACAGGTGAGAAGAAATTATAAAGAAAAACTGCTGTGGTGCATGGACCAGCAAGTGGAGTCTGTAAATTGGGAGAAGATTATGAACTCCTTTAAAAGAAGCACCATCTAATAATCAGAAAAAAAAAAAAAACCCACCAAAATATTTCTAGACTCTTTCACACTTTAATCAAATGGAAACTGGGAATCTTTGAAACCATAGCAGGAAAGGCAACCAAAGTGCGAAACCTGCATCTGCACAAGAGTGTTAGAGAGTAGGAGTTCACCAATGGAGAATGATTTTGCTCTTTTGGACCATCTCATGTCTTATCCCATTTGAAAAAAAAATAGTTGGAGAGTTGATTGGAAAAAAAATGTCTTTTCAGCCATCCATGTATTGATGGGAAAAATGTATGTACTTCCCAAAGCTTTCTGAAATTCATATAAACCACCTGAAAGAACTGGTAAAACGGGCTTGCAATATCCTTCTGTTGTAGATAAAAAAACAAATGCTGGTGGATAATAGGCAGCAAATTTTGGCAAAACACTGAGAAATCCCGCTTCAGAGGCTGCACTGTGTCTAGATGCCAGGAGCTGGTGTCTCTCCCAATGTGCCCGAAAACTGTGAACCAGGAGTTGTCAGGTTGAGCTATAGGAGAAACAATCCACAGGCATGGTGCCTTCTAGGAACAAAATCTTCTGGTTCTCTGTCTGTTGACAGAACTTTGTACAGAACAGAAACAAATGCAATCTCCTGGCCCTGACTGCAACACTGTTGAGGTGCCTGGTCCATATGCTCAGCTTTCTTGATTACATGTGAGGAGAAAAAGTATTTGCAAAATTCAGCGCAAGTGTTCCTGCATTAAAGCAGTGCTTTTCCAGCAGACAGGCAGTAAGGGCCCCATTTGACTGTGCCAAAAATTTCAGTGTGCAGCTGATTGAAGAAACTGGAAAAACTTAAGAGGGCCAGGGACAAAGAGAGAGACTTTTCTGGAGACTCTGTGGGACTCTTTCAGCTGGGAAAGCCACTGTAAGTGGTTGGGAACATGGTTCCAGATGCGGATGTCCCTCTGCTAGAAAAACTGTTTTCAAACCATTTTCTTCAGTCTGCCTCTGCTGGCAGAATTTTGCTCAGTTAGAAGGTGACTTCATTGATTGTTTTGCTGTTCTGGTAACACAGAAGTGGAACTTGGCATCTTAGGGTACTCACTAGCAAGAAAAAGGATGCTGCTCTTTTGGGATTGCATTATGGCCTGCAATGCTGCATTCGCTAGGAGCTGCCCTTGAGAGGGTAGCTTCCCACGCTGGTTACTTGCAAGGACTGCTTGAGAATTTTTGGAGAGGAGGGAAAGCAATGCGTTGCTCCACTCATGCAGCTTTTCCCCCTATTGTGTTACAGGAAACATGCAGTTTATTAGCCATCATTTGCTGCACTGCTACCCTGGGCTTTAAATCAGCCTGTGCAAAGAAGCAAAGGAGTTGGCTGACCTTATCATCTGGGCAGGGCCTTTGTGAAAAAGCTGAGACTGGGAAATGTGCTGCTCTTCCAAGTGAAAGGATTTGAGTAATCACTGTCCATGAGTGGCGTGTGCTTTTGTTCACCCCTAACCAATGTTTCTTCTTTCAAACCATGTTGGGTAAGTGCTTCAGAGCCAATTTTGTTTCTTAACTGTGTGACAATAAGTAGCTCTTGATGCAGTTTCTGGGTTTGAAGAGAACCTGGAAGGACAAAGCAGGCTGTGATTTGGAGAAGTTATGCATATTCAAATTTTGATACAACCCAAAGCCTAGCTTTCTAATGCCAGCATCTGCTGTCCTGCAGAACTTGTAAGTGCCTGCTGCACTGTAAACTGAAGGATTAGCCTCATTGTGAAAAAAGTTTTTTGCAATGAGACTAAGGAAGCAAAAATGAAAAACTTGTGTCCATACTATCTTGCAATCAATCTAAACTCCAGTTGGAAGTGAAAGTCTGCTTTCTTTTTTTTCCCCATGCAATATAACTTGTCATCAGTGACATAAATTGTGCACAGAAATGGTTGAGTGGGTTTTGTGTAAAGAAGATTTTTTTATTTGGTGTTGTTTCTGTCAAATATTTCTCCCTTTCTCTATGTCACCAAGGGATGTTTCAAGATTACAGTCTTTACTAAACAATTAAATTTTCTAAGGTACTGTGCCTGTCTCCAATGATCTATGAAATGATGGTGATTTTAGGTAGCAAAGTTTGAGCTGGCCTGCCTGCTATGGAGCTTTTTCACATTGTAGCAACCTGCAATGATACTGGGAACAGATAGAAATAGTGTGTGATGTGGCCAGGGAAGAAGGCTTCTGAAGGGCAGGGCTATAGCAGTCCTTGGGGACAGAGAGTGGGCTAAAATAAACACAGAGTGAAGTTAGAGGGATCATCTCGTCTGGGCTTGAGGAAGGACTGAGTTCACTCTGGGTCTTCCTCAAGAACTGGTGTTCTGCAACGCCTTTTTTTTTTCTGCCTTGTGGGAATTTTCACTGCTTTATATTTTTTCCCCTCCGGGCTTAGAACAAAAATAAAGAGGTCTAAAAATAAACTATGGACTGAGAATAGAAAAAAAGAAATCATCAGCCTCTGCACACACACATTTCAAATGAAGAAGTGAATTTGGAACCAAAATTGAGTTACAAACATTTTTAAAACAAATAAAACTATAAACCTCCTGTTTTCTTAAAAAGTCTTTGCAGGAACCATTGGCAGAAATTGAGCTTTTTTTACAGAGTACAGGATGATGACTATTTTTGGGTGTATTTATCCTTCTTTGGGATCCACTGCTCATTCCAACTTTTGCATTTGGCTGACTGATCCTATGGGACTAGTTCTTTGGTACTTGCTCTTTGGCTAGTTGATGTAATTATCCATTAATCTACCATTAGTCTTTCTTGAGACTTGCACCAATTTCCTCTTCAGGGTCTGAGGAGATTTCCCCTCACCATCATCGTTGCCAGTGTTTTGTTTTTTACTTTTTCCCTGAATTTGATGTTTTGGATGTGTCTGCCTTGTGCTGTGTGTGTGCGGATGTGGGGAGGTACTACCTATTTTCCTGGCCTCCTCTTCCATGCTGTTTTCCTGGGGACACACAGTCTGTTTATTTTTGTTTGTCTGCATTTCTTATCCAAGTTCTTTTTCCTAGAGGGTTTCCAGTCTCACCAGTACTCTCCTCACTTCTCATTACACTGGCCCAGTGGTGGTTCCCAAAGGAGAATTTCAAAGGCGTTGAGACTGCTGTGACAGAGTTGGGGTAGGTTGCACAGGTGAGGTGCACGCCTCTTTTTGTTGAGTTTTCCCAGCTGACTTCCTCTTGGTGTGTGGAGTCGAGCCTCCATATCTGAGTGCACCCTCAGCAAGTTTGCTGACGACACCAAGCTTGGTGGTGCGGTCAGTCAACATGCTGGAGGGAAGTGATGCCATCCAGAGGGACCTGGACAGGCTTGAGAGGTGGGCTTATGCAAATTTCATGAAGTTCAACCAAGCCAAGTGCAGGGTCCTGCACCTGGGACAACGCCAGGCACAAATACAGGTTCGGCGGAGAATGGCTGGAAAGCAGCCCTGAGGAGAAGGACTTGGGGGTGATGGTGGATGAGAGCTCAACATGAGCTGGCAGTGTGCACTGACAGCCCAGAAAACCAACCGCATCCTGGGATGCATCAAGAGAAGTGTGGCCAGCAGGTCGCAGGATGTGATTCTACC
>VXAK01020494.1:5199-17642 GCA_013399435.1 Arenaria interpres | reverse complement strand
CATTATCTGAAGGGAGCTTACAGGAGGGCTGGGGAGGCACTCTTTGTCAGGAAGTGTAGTGACAGGACAAGGGGTAATGGTTTTAAATTGGAAGAGGGGAGATTTAGATTAGATACCAGAAAGAAATTCTTGACTGTGAGGGTAGTGAGGCACTGAACAGGTTGCCCAGAGAAGCTGTGGGTGCCCCATCCCTGGAAGTGTTTAAGGCCAGGCTGGATGGGGCTTTGAGCAACCTCCTCTAGTGGCTGGTGTCCCTGGCTGTGGCAGGGGGGTTGGAAGTAGGTGATCTTTAAGGTCGCTTTCAACTCTAACCATTCTATGATTCTGTGATCTCCAGTTCACACCACAGTGAGGCATCATCTTCAGGAAGCTCTGTGAAAGCTGCCGCTGCCATTAGCAGAGGATCAGGTATAATAAGTTTCCTCTGCATGCCCCCTTAAGCAAGCAGATGGCTTTAGGGTACAAAGCTAGGAGAGAGGCATTACATTCAATGATGTGGTCCTTTTTTCCACATCTAGATTTCTGAGTCAGCTTACAGTGGTGAAGGATTTCCTGCCTTCACCAGGACAAAGATGTCTGCTAGCAAGTGGTCTGTCCTAACTGCAAATTGTACATTCTTCACTCACATTATTTTTTAAAATATTTTATTTTACCTCTTAGATGTGTGCTGAGAGAAGACAGTAACTATGAACACCTGGTCTGTCTTTCATCATGCTCTACATCCAAAACAGGCACAAAAGGCCTATATGTGACAGGGATTTCCTCAGGGAATTTGTGTATCATTCCGGTTTTCTTCAGAGTCTCCAGGACTTTAAAGGGTTGGAGGGAGGCTAGTGCATGAGTGAAGTTGTCCCATTCTCAATCAGATGAAGTTCTGGAGAATCTGGCAGAGAAAGGATATAGGCACACACTTACGACTAAGGACTTTTCTGATGCCCCAGCAGGTCAAATTTTATACAGGAGCAGTGTGAACAACATATGTGGCTCTAAATACATTAATTATGTACTTGGTAAGGGCTGTTTCTTTTATCTTAAAATTTCTCTATTAAGGACCATGTGAAAAAATACCATACTTCTCCAAATAGTCATATTTGATTCCCAGAAATAAGGGAATGGCAAAATGTTCTTCTGCCTGCTTTCCTAGAGGTGATTTATGAATAATCTCACCCAGTTTCTTCTAGGTGAGATTTGTTATAACCTATAGCAAAGGCTGCAACATTTTATGGACAGATAGGAAAGATTTCAGCAATTTAGAGTACCTTAGTATCACAATTATACTGTTTATTGCTTATTACACTGTTTACCAATGCAGTTATTGTGCTTTAATGCTAATGTGAATCTCTCAGTGGTATATGGTTTTTAAACTTCGGTTCATTTCTTATGCAGTCTGTTTTATATTGCAGCAAAATTTCTGTCAGTTCTTGTGCTTGTAACGCTACAGTCTGTGAGATACAGCCCATAAATTTCCAAACAAAATGCAACAAAGCTTGTCAGAATCAACTCTGCTGCCACAGCTAAAGTGGTCATGGAGAGAGCATCTTCAGTATGTGCACCGTTTGTTCAGGGAGAAAACTCTGGAAACTGAAGGGAGAGAAAAGTAACAGATATTAATGGCTCTGTGTACTCTGTTCAAAGCCCTGCCCAGGTGTTTGTCTTTTGCAGTCTCTGTTGTGAATGATCTCTTGCAAAAACGGAAGTATTTCCTTTCAGAAAGAAAATTCAGGCAGTCTGGAAGACGGGAAGATCTCTGTCTTCCACCAGTTCAGTCTCCTGGTTTTGTGTGCCAAGTATCTTAGACAACATTTGGTATCTGTGGATCAGACATGGAATTGAGCTTGGATTCATAGTATGTTTAGATCTGAAAACAGATTTTTGAAATGGATTGGCATTTTTTCTAATCTAGAAATATATGAAGGAAGAGCTGCTGACAATTGTCAATGCTTGTACCAGTAAAGTGAGTGAAAATGAGAGCCTGGATCTATAATGTCAAATCTTTGACAAAGAATCGTCTTAGTTTGGTATGCTTAATATAACCAGTATTTGTGTCTCTGGCTCTGATGTACAGTTGAGCAAGGTGTGTCCCAGTCCTTTACTTCTGCAATTTAGTACAGTCTTGTGAAAGACAAGGTACCTTCTCAAAGTCTGACACCTCATGTCCTGTCCTGGATAGCAGGCTCATCCTGCTGGTGAGTTTCTCTCTGGGCTTGTCCGTGGGTGCTGTGTTTGCAGGCCACATGTCAACAGGTGCATTGCAGAGCTGCCTGTGCTTGCTGCAAAGGTCTGGCCTCTGCTTGGGGACTTCACTGTGGGACAGAAATCCAAATATATGTCACTCAGCAAACTAGAGTATGGTAAACATAATTATACTATATTACTTGGTGTATATAAATACACTGGGACATTGATCCTAAGGAAGATATCCTCATTCTGCTGTGAGGAGGAAAGCCTGTCAAGCAGAAAAATGAATTTTGCAGTACAAAGAAAGCTAGAAAAAAAGCAAATCTTCTCTGAGTTTTGCTGCACAGAAAGGAATTTAAAAACAGGTTTCTTAGCTATAGTGAATAATAAGACTATCTGCATCCCTTTTCCCTGCTTTCAGAAAGATTTCAATTTATCAGAGATCAAAGGATTGTATCACTTGCTCTCAGGCCTGGCTGACCTGTTCCTAGGGATGGCACAGATGTCCTCAGCGTGCTGGGGAGCTGGGGTCATACCTAAATAAGCTGATCTCTCTGATGTGAATCTCACAGGTACTGTTGATCTCCTTTTATTCAAAAGTACACTGGAGTGGCAAGAAGAAGTTTGGCTTGTGGCCTTATTCTTCATTGGTCTTCTATTATGTGTGAAGGTACAGTTTCTGTTTCAAAGACATTTCAAAGACATTAGCAACCTCAGAACTGTGGAATCTTCTCTGTGTCTCTTTTCTGAAATCTCTCGACAAATTTTGAGGCAGAGAATAAAGGAAGTTGTACATGTGTTGTACATGTGTTGATTTAATCCAAATCTTTCTCATCTGTTGATGCATTTCCTGATTTTTAACTCTGGATTTAACAAAATTATTTGGAGAGAGTTTTGGATAGAAATTCCCTATAAGGAATAGAATTTGGAGTCTGTAAAGTCTCTCCTTCCTCAGCTGGTGAAGCATAAGCTGAGGCCTCTTGTACCCATGAGGCCCCAAGTCCCCAGCTTTTCACAGAATCACAGAATGATATGGGGTTGGACGAGACTTCCGGAGATCTAGTCCAACCCTCCTGCCAAAGCAGATCCACCTAGCGCAGGTTGCACAGCAACATGTCTAGGCAGGTTTTGAATGTCTTCAGAGATGGAGAATCCACCACCTCTCTGGGCACCCTATTCCAGTGTTCTGCCATCCTCAAAGTAAAGAAGTTCTTCTTCATGTTTATATTGAACTTCTTATGTTCAAGTTTGTGCCTGTTACTTCTTGTCCCGTCAGTGGGCACCACTGAAAAAATACCAGCCCCATCCTCTTGACACCCACCCTTTATTTATTGGCATTAATCAGATGCCCCCTCAGTCTTCTCTTCTCCAGACTAAAAAGACCCGAGTCCCTCAGCCTTTCCTCATAAGAGNTTGCTGGTTCATGGTCATCCTGTTGTCCACCAGGACTCCCAGGTCTTTTTCCTCAGAACTGCTTTCCAGCAGATCAGCCCCACTGGTGCAGCACCCTACATTTGCCTGTGTTGAATTTCATCAGCTTCCTCTCTGCTCATCTCTTCAGCCTGTCCAGGTCTCGCTATATGGCGGCACAGCCTTCTGATGTGTTAGACACTCCTCCCAGTTTTGTGTCATCAGCAAACTTGCTGAGGGTACATTCCATCATCCCTTCATCCAGGTTATTGATGAATATATTAGAGGACTGGACCCGGTACTGACCCCTGAGGAACACTAATTGTTACGGACCTCCAACCAGATTCTGTGCCACTAATCCCGACCCTCTGAGCTCTGTCTTTCAGCCAGTTTTCAATCCACCTCACTGTCCTCTCATCTAACCGCAATTCGTAACTTACCTATGATGATGTTGTGGGAGACTGTGAAGTGTTATGAACTTTCCAATGTATCCTAAGGACCACAGAATCTGCAGTCAGAGAAAAATGGAGTTTAAATGCAACACAGACCTCAACATTTTCATATGAAGGTTATTGTTATTGAAACCAGACAGTGTATGGACAGGTGATTCTGCGGCAGTTTAACAAACTTGTTGTTCTGTCAATCACAAATAGTGAAAAGCATATTCATTATATGAATTTGCTTTATACAACCTCTGATGTTTAGTGGAATGGTCTCAGCTTGGTCCAAGTCATATAGGAGAACCCAAAAGTAAACAGTATGTAATGTTTTAGCTATTGAGTTACCGGTTTGCAGCTGAAACATGTGAAGAAATGGTATAGTTTATATGGAAGCAGAATTCAGAAACTACCATGATCGGGTTTCTTTTCTCAGACCGCCTTGGGGATGAAATGAATTGTAGAAAATTTCAACCCAAAATGAGGTAAATAAATCTGAGAATTTAAAAAAAACCCCAATCAAACCAACATGTGGTACTAGTAGTTGAAATACAGCATTGCACAATCCCAAGTCTTGTGGTTAAATGCAAAGCAAATTTCCCAACTACCTCAAATTAACCAGTTCAGCAGGAGGGCTGGACTGTATGAACGCATATATTCATTTGCAACCATGCCTTTAAAGATTGTGAAAGCTTAGGAACCTCTTACGTGATTTGTGCCCAAGAAAAGTTTACTTAACTAGGAAGCTTGCTTGCAAGCAGGTAACTACCTGAACGTAGGGCAGTGCCAAGGAGGTCAGTCTTGAAATTGTAAGTACTCAGTCCTTTGGGGGCTATGAATCTCTTCAAGAGTAGTAAGTTTAGATTAAAAAAGTTCTATTCCACATTGATGAGGAAAAGTCCATAGGCATCAAGCGTGAACGCAGCTGATTTGTTGATAGAAGGCGCTGTGGAGCATCTTTCAAGCTGCCACACTCAGCACGTGTGTGAAACCTTGCAGGAGGAAGATACAGCCTCAAATACAACTGCCTCAGCACAAGCGCTTAAACACTGTAGTGGATACAATTTAGTCAGCGCATGCCAATGGCGAATCAAATCCTACAGCAATGTCCATCCACTGCTTAAGTTGGCAGGAATTCTACGTCCCACAAGGAGCCAGTGCAACTGGATTTGCACTGACTATGCAGTAAGAAGATACAGGTCTGCCCAGGAAATTTACTTTTCTGACTATTTTAATGCTTTTGAAGTGTTTTGAAGATAAAAGTCCAAAATATTTGTTTTAGTCTTCACTTGTTGCCATGGCCAGTACAACTGTGAATTCCATAGCTGTGCTTCCTGCCAGAGACGTCAGTCCACAGGACTTTGTAGCCTATTCTAAATCTGTGATTTCCTTTTAAATTATTTTGACCTTTTCTAACATTTCAGAACATTACATTTTTACAATAACTTCCATCCAGTGCACAGGTGAAAGAGAAGAATTCAAAGGATTTATAAGATCAGTACTGGTACTCTGGTTTTGGTTGATGTGGGTTGGCATATGCTGGCATGGTACTTCTACTCAGCAGATGGCAGTGCCAGGAACAGGATGGAAATTTGTGCCTGTTAATGTCAGCCAGGATCCAACTGCTTCTCTGAGAGGATGTATGCGGGTGTTGATGTGTGAAGAGCTGATGTGTGGGGGAATCACCTCCAGCTAGATCCCAAATGACTTCTAACTTTGTAACTGCTGGCTGTCTTCTAGAGAAGCGTGTTACCAGGCAAACTCTCCTTTGGGATCAGCTCTTGGATGCTCCCATTAGGATTTGGCAGTGTGCTCCTCAGATTTAAGAGGAGTGAGTTGTGAATGCACTATGGTGGACATCTCCCAAGGGAATGTGATGGCTGCTGTGGGAGCCATGCAGTCAGGACAGTGATGGTTTGATATGCCCCTGGAGGACAGGCATCACTCAGGCCCTTGGCCTGATGACTCAGAGCACAGACAGACATCTATGCTATCTCCATTGATGGTAACCATGTTTCACATACACAGAGCAACTGGGAACATGTTGAACATTCTATGGAAATCCCAGGTAGTGCAAGTTTTGCTTGTTTAGAAGATGATTGGCTGAGGTTTCCTCGGACAGTCCTCTGGCATGTAACATGAGCAGCACCACACAGCTAGCTATTATCTGAGGTGGGGAGAATGTACATGGTTGGTTTGTCTTTGGTTTGGTTGAGAATGCAACGGTGGCTCTGTAAAGGCAGGTTTGTCTTGAGCTACAGCAGATTAGGAGCTGCACCAACAAGGCAGGGATGGAGGAACTTAGTTGCTGATGGTTTTTATGATTTAGGTCACCAGATGTGCCCACCACAATGGCTGAGACAGAGGAGTTCAAAAAAACAGAGTTCAAATGACCTGACAGACTCAGACTCAGCAAAGCAGGTCTGTGTTTTGGCTATTCATAGTTTTCTCCAGAAGAAACTGAGTGACAAATACAGATGACTCTCACCATTCCCTTCTAGAAAACTGGATGAATGTGTATGTGTGTATTTAGGGATTTTTAGCCATGCTGTAACAACTGTTTTCTATGGTCCAGTGACCTCCAATCATTCAATCCCTGGATGGACTATTCCTGTGAGACCAGCACTGCCACTAGTGGTAGTAGGAAGCCTAAAGCAATGGTCTTCAAGTTACAAAACCTGTGAAAGTGTGAAGGTTTTCCTCTCTCTTGGAACCCCAGGAAGACTGAATAGGGCATTCACATTTCTTTGCATCCATGAAAATTAGAAAAGAACCTTTTCCCCAAAAGAAAGGTTTTTGATAGAATTTAATGGTCACAGGAGGTATTAGTGTGCATAAGTCATAGATATTTCTGGCAGTGGATACAAGCAAAAATACTAGACTCACTGCATGTACACATCCAACCCCTCTGAAGAGAGCAGCAGCAGAATTAAGTGCAGAGTAGACACTGAGCATAAAACATCTTGGCAAAATTGCTTGGTATTTTCTTGATGTTGCCTTAAAGACTATCAGTCATTTAAAGTAGAGCCCCTTTTTAATTCTAAACTGCAGCAGTAGGATGTGATGTTTCTGGGCGTGAAAAGTGACAGTGCTCCTCACCATGCCTTTTCTTTTGCTCAAAAGGGCTGCTTTGAAGTGGTGGAGGATTCCCATATGAAATGCGTGGGACCAGCAGAAAAGGGAAGCTGTTTAGACATGTCTTGTCATTCACCATTCACAATGCATGTTTTTGAAAACTGTTAAGAAATTATGCAGGACTTAGAAATAATTAAACCATTTCCCTGGAGTATTTTGACCCTTCTGAAGAAGGCATTTCAGGCCTTTGACTGCATAATATTACATAAAATGTCGGGTGTTTACAGTTCTGTGAGGAAAACAGCCCGAAAACATTTTTGAAATTGCTGATGTGACATTTACAGACCTATAGCATAACAGAAGTTGTTTCAATTTTTAGGCTGTGAAATTGTTGGGGAGTTTAATTCTTCTAAAGGCCATTTATTATTCTTAAATACCAATATTCACACTTTTTCACCAGTAAAAGATTTCCTTGTGGTTGATGCTGTTGTACTTTTTCTGTCATGTGCTAAATCTTTAATGAGAGGAGGCTTAAGAGATAGGAGATGGAATAACTTTGTAATTCCTCTCTCCAGCTTGTTGTGGCTCACATGCACAGATGGGAAAGATGAGATGTGCTTTTTTTGTCTGGAGTTGCAGCAAGGGCATCATAATGCTGATGAATTTCAGAGGCAAGCTGATTAAAATTGGGATTTCTGTCCTATGGGGATATTGTGACATTTCCACACATTTTTCTCTCTTATGCAACGGGGAAATGACAAATTTCTCTTGCAGCCTACGAATACACCTTTGAGACAAGTTTCTACTGGTTTTCAGCAGCCTGCCTTACTTAAGCTGAAAGCCCTGGAGTCCCTACCTGGCAGGCAGTTGGCTGAAAAACAGTCTGAAGGACTGGCATATTCTCTTCAGCCCCTGAAAGACCAGTTGTTCACAGGAAGACTTTGGCCATTGGGTCCGGGACTCAACCCTACACACTCAAATTAGATACCATGGCCCAAAGGGTATTAGAGAGCTTTGAGATTAACTGGTCCTGTTATCTTAAGCACCCACAACATTAACCAGGTAGTTAACAATATATTTGATAAGGGTGCAAAGTAACTTTTCCCAATTATATTAAGGGCTGTGATTTCTCAAAAAGGGCTTCAGAGAGTGATTTATGCTACCTTCTTCTTATGGAGCCCAGACACTTCTTACCATGGAGGCAGGTAGGGGAGAGGGCTGGCATTTGTAGGACTCCTATGAACACCCTTTCATTGTAGAAAAATGTGAAAATGCTGAGATTTTTAACAATTCCTGCTGAAGTTTTAAGGATGCAGTCACAGGCTGTCACTTAAAATGTGAAGTGATGTTCCCGTTTTGCATCTGGTTTCTTTGATGCTCTTACTGGAGCCAGACACTGTTGTAGAAGTTTTTCTTAGCTGTACCATAGCTCTTGGCATATTTTAGCTGTTGTACCTGAAGTAGGAATCCCTGATAGAAACAGGCCATTCTTTCCAGCCTGTCTTTCTCAAATGGTGTCCCATCTGGAAGGAAGCTGAGTCTGTACAGGCAGCAGACAGAATTACTAAACAATGTTATCCATGGTGTAGCTTGTTGTACAGTCTTGTATTAGAGCTGTTTGTGACATCTATTTTTTTCTGAAGCAAACATTTCTACACCCACCCCAGTTTTGTTTGTTTATGTAAATTACAGTACTTTGCAATTTAATTGCTATGGGCTTTATGAAACTGCATTAAAGACTGTGCTAATTATGGGCTTGCCCCCTTCCTATTTCTGAATGCATTTTGAAATTCTCTAATTTGATTTATTTAATTTTTTGTAACTTTGTATAATGAAATTATGAATTAAGATGAAAGAAGAAGGGAAAATCTGGCTTGGCAGCAATACAGAGCTGTTTCTAGCAACAGGCTTTGTCTTCAGAACCCTTCTGGCAGTTTGGGCTGTTTTCATAGCAGTGATCCTGGGGAAACACTCATGAGTAGAAAACAATTGCCATGCTGTTATACCTGTTATTCTCAAGTGAACTGCCAACCTCTCTTGATGCAGAATTTTGCTTATTACCATGGGTACAAGATGTACTTTGGCGATTGGGAGTTGATGAATGAAGAGAAGGGTCGTACAGGAACATCTGAGCTAACCCACCTACAACTATGAACTGCGGGCAACCTACCCGACTTCATGTCAGAACATGAAGTTCCTTGGGTCAGGGAAAGTTGCTTTGCCTTGACATAAAGGAATTTGTGGCAAAGAAGTAAACAATGGGAGCCATTTGGAAACATGAGCATTTGGATGGTAGGTCTCGCTTACTGCAGGACAGAACCCTAGGTATTGTTATGGGCAGCAGAAAGCTGAATCCTGAATTAGGAAATATGCTGTCAGAAAAAAAATATGCCTCTGTATTGATTTGGAATGGAACACATCTATTGATCATTATTTTCGGTGGCTCTCTGGAGTCCAGATACTCATACAAGGGAGTTCAGCAAATTTGGTAAAGTCAGTCTTTCCACAGCCAGCTGACCAAAGCTCCGTACTGTGGATTAGACGTTCATATCTGCATTACCATACCAGCTGGCTGCACCTGTTTTGTCATTGGCTTTACACAACTGTGAAAAATGTATCTTGTTCAGCAGTCCTAGTGAATCAATTCTGCTTTTTCCTGATTTCTATGCAGGATCCAGCCTTGCATTATGTAATTAAATCCATGAATATGAAGAGCAGCAGATGGGCTTGCCGATTTGCAAAACATTCTTTTCATATGGTAAAATTTCTGTGTTATTTTTAACCCTCTCATATAAGCCTTTCCTATTTTATCTTATTCTTCCTTTTTTACCTAATCCGCTGAAATAAAATGGTATTCTAAAATGCACGGACACATAAACAAGAAATCAAACCTACCCAAGAAATCAAAGTTACATTCTCCTTAAATCCCCTCAAACAAAGGAGGCTGGGTGTTTGATTCAGAAAACAAGATTTTTCTGTATGTAGATTAAACTACGTAAACTGAAAACCAAAAAGTTAGGTAGAAACTTGTCAGCCAGGCTTTTACTTTAAAGTAAAAAGGTTTCCATCTCCCAAAGGTCTACAGAATTATCTGCATGATTCACAGTGTTACAACAGCACTCTAGCTTCACAGCATGTGTGGAACATAAGGATATCTAGTCTATACTGATACCCATTTAAGAACTATTCAGCATAAGAGGCAAATTCAAGAAGTAGGAAAAGTAACAAACAGATGGATATGCAAGCCTTCACATGTTGGCCAGAACTGCTAGGTCCAGCTTCAGAGACCTTCAACTAGAACTTTTCAATTAATGAAAGAGGGGAAAACAAGACTATTTTGGGTCTCCTAGGAATAAAAAAATTTATTATGAGATCTTTGAGTGGGCTTGTAGCACTGTGCAAATGTACTATGGGATGTCTTAAGGGACTTACGGAAATGTGTGGGAATCTTTCTCAACTTTTCTCTATGCATGCGGTCTTACTACCCTTTCCTGGATGCATCACAGTTATGAGACAAAACCTCAGCATTTTCTGGGGTTTTCTTTTGGCAAATGTGTGAGTTTTTGTTTTCTTGTGGTCACAGATAACACAGTGGACTGGAGTAAGTGGACCGTTATAGAGTATTTCCTTGTAAGGTGGTTTCTATTTTAAGGTTCCTCTCTTGGCATTAGAACAGGTGCTCTCCTTTCTCCAAGAATGGATATTTGCCCAATGATGAGTATAAACACAGGGAAATATTTGTATTTGTCTCCAAGAGTATTTCTTTTTGGCTAGTTGTGTTTCCTCTGCATGTGAGGCAAGTTTGGGTCTCCCTTGATGATCAAGAATTGAGAACCTTTGCTCATTTGGTCTGATCTCATGCTGAAATTCATTCTTTTCCTAGTTCAGAATGAAAAGCCACCTAGAAAGGGTGGTGCAAGAGGAGGAGAAGAATACATCTCTGAAGCGAAGAGAAACTCTTGTCCAAAGGCGTGCACAACAGCCAGCAGCTATAGAAATGATTGATGATTCTGACATGAAAATTAATCTCATCAGAACAACCAAAACATCCCCTCCAGGAACGGCTTTCTGGATAGCTTTGTTATTTCATTAAGTGTCAATTTATGTCTGTTTGAGTGCTTTTAATCCTGTGCATTTAAGTGTGGAATGGCATTGAAAGGAAAACCAAGAAAAATGCTAACACTTGGGTCCTTTCTTCCCAGGGACTGAGGTATTTTGCTTTCACCAGCAGTCTTGTTTATTGTGATATCACTTGCCAGTGAAAATGCATACTTTTAAAATTGTTATTGTAATACAGTTCTGTGGGGAGTGAGGAATTGTGGAGACGCGTTGCTGAGCGAGAGCTCGGCAGGTGTTCTTTCAGTGATGGGAAGGAAGCCTTGGGAACAGTAAAACAATGTCTTTATGTGGTAATGTGAAGGCAGCAAAATAGCAAGCTAGCAAATAGATAACAATACCAAAACCAATAACAATGACTAATTAACATAGGCACGTGAACACTTCTATGTAGCCGATTGTATTGCGCACAATGGCACGTGGACAGGCCCCCACAACCTGTCTGTGTAGAGAGCACAGCACATGATCAAAAGAGAGAAACTATATATGCTGTAAAAATAAAACATTAAACGTCTTTGCTTCATCACTTGGCTGAGTCTGTGCTCTTTGTCGCCGCACAGTTCTTTTATAATTTTCCCTTTTGCTACCTTAATCATTATCCTTTGCCAAGAGAGGGATGCCTCTGCAGTAGCCTTGTGCTTTACAAAGTGGTTTCTGATGGTGCTATTCTCTTGTTGCTGGTTGGGTCAAACAAGCCCAGTCTTTGAAGAGTTTAGGAAGAGGAAAGAATTCCTCTTATCTGTTTGTTCAGGGCACAGTTTGCATTAAGGACAAGTCTTTCCCTTGGTGTTTGCATCACGATCTAAATAAAAATACTGAGGGCAGCCACTATGCATTCTAGTTCCAACCTGTGCTTTGTTTCCTAGCTTCTTAAAATAGAAAGTATACTTAGGGAATACTGTCCACTACGTCTTGAGTCAAGAGCTCTGCACAAGATGCTCTGCAAAGTGTCTGAGGATTTCCTAATTCCTTAGCTAACAGAAAGTGTCTGTTTTCCATAGTCCTCAGAAAGTAGTTGGCAACTGTTAGAGAAAACCCATAACAATCTGTTGTCCTTTAGACAATTATTCTGTTCCCTGATGACCCCTCCCGACCCGGAAACGGGAATTGGGGAACACAAAGGAACACAAGGGTTGAAATATAAATAGATTTAATAGACTAAGACTAAATAATTAACAATAATGCTAAAGAACCAGTATTAATCCCGATACTGATATAAGATATACA
>VXAK01020491.1:1959-21839 GCA_013399435.1 Arenaria interpres | reverse complement strand
AGCTTGTAGATTAATTTTTTTAAAAAATATCTTTGGTAAATTTATATTGTATTAGATGTCATTTTCATAATCTGTAATTGGTTCCTTCTAAATGTCTTAAAGGCTTACATCATATTGAGGCTAGACTAAAAGAACTGTAATTAATGAATTGGTATTTTTTTTCCTTGCACTTGCACTCTGCTTTACACACAGTAGGAGTCTGGACTTGCTAGTTCTCAGTGGGCCTACAGTGTAATGCATCATTTCCTCAAGAGATACAAGAGGGAGAATAATTGATTCAGACTAGGGAGATCACCGCACCTCTAGCATGGGCTGGTGGTGGGTTTATAATTTTTTTTTTATCCTGATACTGTCAGTTACCACTTTGATATTGCTTGTATTATGTCTTCCCTGTTTCTGCTGTCATAGTAAATTGCTTTTGCTGAAAAGTAGGACAAAATGCTTCCTGTTAGATCTGGGCTATGCTTAGTTTATTTTTAATCCTTGACTGAAAAAAACCCACAAAATTCCCACCTGTAAAATCAATTCTTTGAAGAAGACCTTGCAGAGGGCCTGATGTATCTGCTGTGTAACTGGTTTTAAAGCAAAACAGAGCTTTCTTCTGGCATTGTTAGCTGTCTCTTAGCTCCAGGTAGCCATCCAGTCAAATCTGACTTTTGAGACAGTGTTGTTGTGAAGACATTAAGTACTTCATAAATAAATCCTTAGCTTTCCAGCATAATTGAATGCAAACTGTGCAGATGACCCAGGGTTGTGTGTGTGTTTTTTTTTTTTGTAGTCGGGAACATGCCCAGTTTGTCGTCATGTCCTTGCACCCGTGCCTCCTGAAGCAGCCGCTGGCACTGTTTCCTTTCTGTCTGATCATGATTTGACGTCTTCTGTTCACAGTGCTACAGGAACTTCAAACTAGGGTCTGAAATTAAATCTTTATCACCAAAACAAAAATGTAAATTTTGCCTGTTTAATTGCAATGCGAAAACAAATATGTATAAAATATTGTATGTAAAATACTATCTATATTATATATTTTAGTTTAGAAAGAGGGTGCAATACTTTCTAAACTCTTTAGGTTTACAATAATAGCTTTAATTTCCAAACTATAAGTTAGAAGAATGTTGCTGGTAACTGTAATGTCTAAATCTTGTATTATGATAAATTTTTTTGAAAAGATAATTAATGTGTCATTCAAGTTCTTGCAGCTGCAGTGCAGTTGCAGCTTATTAAAGTTATGTTTATAATCTGTTGTACTTAGTATAACTGAACTACTTGTTTTTGTCAAAGTTAGTTCCACTCGGTGACTTTGTAACTGATCTGTCATAACTACATCAAATGTGAAGATGTTCTGTGACACCAGCAGTGATAGAATTTGATTTCACTAGAAAAAAATTGCGTAATGAAACAATATTTCTTATAAGTACATTCTATAATAAAATTTTTCCTAATGTCAGAAGCACTAGTAAATTGCTGCTATCTGGGTTTTTTTCTCTTATAAATGCTAGCACCATTTTTAAGCCTGTGTTCTGAGTAAGTGTATGAACTATGGAATTTCAACATTTGAAGTTCCAAGTTTCTAAAAAGTTGCATCTGTAAGAGCTGGGCAGCTGGTGTTTGAATTCCATTTTACTAATTAGGTCTCCTGCATGTATGCATGCTCACTCTCTTTTTAAGATATATTTATTTTTATATATGTATCAGGGCTGGGGTTGCTTTCTAATGCAGATATAATTAAAACATTTTTGGAACTTGGAGTATTAAACAAAGGTAGTAGAAACTTCACACACTTAATTGAAAAATGCACTTGGATACTTGGCTATTAGGATAATTGTTATGAAGTTATTTCAGAAATTTTAAAGTTAGTAATGTTTCTGGTACTTACACTGCAGTGGGTTATGCTACAGTTAATATTTCAAAGGAGGAAAGACTGGTCTCTAAAATGTATTTCTATAAATAATATTCCAGTGTACACAAAACTAATGAGTAACTTCATGTCTGTTATAGACGACAGAAAGTTAATATTTGGACATGTATATGAATGGCATCACACAAACTTTTCTGTGACCATTGGATAGACACACAATACCTAAAATGTTGGTGCATGGGAATAATACACAAGGAGTCTAATCAAACCCTATTAAAACAGTTCGAAATTCTTGCAGTAACTTTGAAGTTAAGGTGAATTAAGCTCTTGGAAAAGTGATTGATCAAAAGTTAGTAATCTTATAGTAGCTCACTGGCTACACAGTTGCTATTATGTGTGTCATCATAGTATCTCATACTTACATATTCTTATCAGTAGAAGACAGTAATATTCATGTCTGAGGGACATAATGAGTTGTGTGATGTACTTTGCTGTATAGTTTGTGGACTGCAGCAGAACAAAGAAGTGGGGCAGTTGCCACAAGTCTGCTCCTGAGATTTTTCAGTTAAAGTATAAGGAAGCCAAAGCAATAGGATGCTGGTGAAAAGTGGCAGATGTATAGCTCCTTGATGACTTATTTTCCTGTATTAAAACTATATTTGCTGAAGTAGGTATCAGTATGATTTAGGGAAACATGACAAGGAACATAGACTTGTAGGCACACTCACTGGTAGAATTCATATGAAACCAAGAAGTCCTGTGATCTTCCACAAGTCTTTTGCAAAATAGTGCTCTGGGGATCATGGCTACCAGCTACCACAGATGATAAAATAGTAATGCAGCCTTTGAAGTTCATCTAAGGTGTGTATGGGATGCGTGTAGATTTCAGAGAAAGTGGAAATGAAGACATCTGTATAGCTTGCTGGGGCAAAAACACCAGAATGGTGGACTTTTGTTCTTCACAACCCCCCCCTGCAGCAAATGTTGTAGGTATTTTAATCAGCCTGTACTTTGTTTCTCTCTAGAATGGCACAGTACGTTGGCCTTCATTTAATCTCTTAAGCACAGTGTTTTGTAAAGAGAAGTACTTGAAGTTCTGTGGCAAGATGTGGAAATCCTCTTGCTAGATGTTTTTGATTCCAGACTTAACCAGCAATGGCAAGAGCTAAGCTAGAAGGTTTTTCCATCCTTCATTATCTGCTGTTGGCCTAAACTTGTTGACTTCTTTCTATTTCTAAACAGCTGTCTGAAAGAAGAGTGTTCATTTTGTCTATTTTTCATTGTTGTTTTTTTTAATGTACATGGGCAGGTCTTTCCTGGCTCCTTTTCTGAGAAATCAGCAGATGAAAGGTCTTTCTAACAAGGTATCTGGAAAAAGCATATGCTAGGTCATACTCAAAAGATTACCAGTACAAGTCTTTAACACAAAATAGAAAGTAAAAAAAAAATCCAAAACTTTGGATCATGTCCAAATGTTTGTTGTGATTATTTAATTATCTTTTTTGGTAAATGGAGTCATTGCAGGTTGTTGTGCAGGTTCTGTGGTTCCTGCTTCAAATATGAAATTGGTTAAAATGGAACTAGCTTCTGAAAAGGCCCTGTGAAACATAATGTTCTTTTGGAATAACAATTCAATTTTCTTTTTGCTCAAAGAGATTGTTAGACATTTTCAAGTAAAAACTTTTAGCTGCAGAAAAGGAAGTCTCTTTTTTTTTTCTTTTTCCCCCGTGTCGGTTGGAGCCAAGCATTCCAAAAGAATGAGAAAGCAAATGTGAAAATTAAGCTTTTTGCTGTTGAAGGTTCATGTTGTCTATATATGCAGTAGGTCACTGGAAACATCTAACTTAACTATGCAATGTAAACTGAAGTCGTCATCCTATCACTATGCTCCCTGATAAAGAGTCCCTCCCCATCGCTCCTCTAGGCCCACTTCAGGTACTGGAAGGCCACAATAAAGTGTCCACAGAGCCTTCTCTGCTCTGGGCTGAACAACCCCAAATCTCTCAGACTGTCTTCACAGGAGAGGTGCTCCAGCCCTCTGGTCATCTTTGTGGCCCTCCTCTGGACTCACTCCAACAGGTTCACGTCCTTCCTGTGTTGAGGGTTGCTGAGCTGAACACAGTACTCCAGATGGGCTCTCATGAGAGCAGAGTAGAGGGGCAGAATCACATCCCTTGACCTGCTACCCCTGCTTCTTTTGATGCAGCCCAGGATGCGGTTGGCTTTCTGGGCTGCAAGTGTGTGTTGCTGGCTCATATTGAACTTCTCATCCACCAGCACCCCCAAGTCCTTCTCCTCAGGGCTGTTCTCAGTCTATTCTCTGTCCAACCTGTATTTATGCTGGGGGTTGTGCTTGCGCTTGACCTTGCTGAACTTCATTAGGTTCACAGGGGCCCCCCTCTCAAGTCTGTCCAGGTCCCTCTGCATGGCATCCCTTCCCTCCAGCATGTGGACTGCACCTCACAGCTTGGTGTCATCAGCAAACTTGCTGAGGGTGCACTCAGCCTCACTGTCCGTATCCCTGAAAAAGATGTTAAATAATACTGGTCCCAGTAAAGACCCCTGAGGGACACCACTCATCACTGTTCTCCACCTCTCCACCTGGATGTTGAGCTACTAACAGCAACTCTTTGAGTGCAGCCGTCCAGCCAATTCCTTATCCACCACATGGTCCATCCATCAAATCCACATCTCTCCAATTTAGAGACAAGGATCTTACGTGGGACATTATCAAATGCTTTGCATGGATCCAGGTAGATGATGTCAGTTGCTCTTCCCCTATCCACCAACACTGTAACACCGTCATAGAAGGTCACCAGATTTGTCAGGCATGATTTGCCTTTAGTGAAGCCATGTTGGCTGTCACAAGTCCCCTTTCTCTTTTCCATGTGCTTTAGCATAGTTTCCAGGAAGGTCTGCTGCACGATCTTGCGGGGCAGAAAGGTGAGTCTGACTAGTCTGCAGTTCTCCAGGTCTTCCTTTTTTCTCATTTTAAAAAGGGGGGTTATGTTTCCCCTTTTCTAGTCAGTGGGAATTTCACTGAACTGCCACAACTTTTCAAATATGATAGATAGTGGTTTAGAAACTTCATCCACCAATTCCTGCAGGACCTGTGGATGCATCTTGGCAGGTCCTATGGACTTATGTGTCTTAAATTGTTTTGTTTGTTTTTTTTTTTTATGCTGTAATCCCCCAATAAGATGCAATTAGGTGCCACTGAATTAAGTATAGAGCTGTTGTTGGTAGACTTGTTCAGAAAGCCAAGATGACAACTAACCAAAAATTAGTTTCCTCTTTCATTGCCTGTCTGGTCCTTTACCTTGAAGATTTTGGTTTTTGTTTTTTCCTTTTCCTTTCTTGTTGAGGTGGATGTCATGAAGTTTTGCAGAACACAGAGGGTATACAAAGACAGCGTTCTTTAAACTGAGGCTTGATTAATTATGGAGAGGAGTCAAATTAGTGAATTGTAGAACAGCTGGCAAATACTAGCGGATAAGGCTCCATGTCCTGTGTTGTATAGGAGACAAATGGGATGACGATCATCTCTGTAGCCTTTGGATATTTGAACCTGATATCAAAGGTTAAACCGGTGTTCAGCAGTCCTGATGTGTCCCTGACTGTTGCTGCCTTATCACTGAAATCCTGTCCAGACTAACCAAAACAGAATTTGGTACTGTCAGAACCAGGGGAGGAGTTCAAGACTTCAACATGACAAAGGCGGGTAGACATAGTGCTTAGACACATGGTTTAGTGATGGTTTTTGTCAGAGTTAGGTTGGTGGTTAGACTAGATGATCTTAAAGGCCCGTTCCAGCCTAGGCAATTCTATGATTCCATGACCTCATGTCACACTCCTCATATGCAGTACAATAAAATAATAATAAAAAAGTTTCTCTTCCCTGAGCTTGAAAGGAGAATCTATCAGATGATTTTAGGTGGCGAAAAAGGAGGATATTTGCTGAGAAAATTATATGCTTGGTATGGATGCAATTTCAATATATGCTCCCAAACTGTATTTCCAGACACGTTATCTTTTGCTGTGAACTTGCAACGGCATCAATCCTGAAAAGTCTCGCTGTGTTTTAGTGAATTTAAGGCTTCTGCTATAAGTGACACACTTTGAAGCAGCGCCATCAGGGTTACCCTTTTTCTTTCATAAAACAAACGTATGCAGCTATAGCACTCCTGTTCCACAGTCGCCTTTTAATAGGGCAGTCTCTCTGTGGTGACAAAATAACTTTGTGAGCACATCTGAATTAATACTGTGAATTTAGCCTGTGTTGCTATAGGTAACCTGTTCTGAAAAATACCGAAGACAGGAAAAGAAAAACAGCCCTGGCTCAGTAATTTTAATTTTTTCTGCATGCTTTTGGAATCCGTGCTCTTTCCCTTGCATTTTGTGTTGCTGGGTGCTTTAGGATATTCACAATAGAAAACAGATGAGGAAATATGTTGATCATGTGCAGTCCTTTAGTCAGCGTGGTGCACACAGACAACTAAGATGCATAATTGTTTAGGCAAGAGAAGGAGTATCACCGTGGGGAGAATAAGCCTTTGTTCTTTATAGGCTAATAAGAAGAATCTGTATTTACAGATCTTTGTTGTCCTAAAATTCCACATAATTGTGATATTATTTTTTTTTAGTGTTAAGTGTCTCTGTAGATAGACAATTACCTTGCTCTGAGCCATATATCATTAATAATGATAGACAAAACAACTAATGATGGATATTAATTATTAAGCATGAGGATTTAAGGATGTCCCAGAGCCAAAATGTAAAGGGCATGATTACCATTTATACCAGAGTTACTTCACCTTCCTGAGGTGTAGGAAAAGGCTTTCAAGAAGAAGTAAAGGAGAATTAGGTAACAAAAAGGAAGGATAGCATAAACAGGATTATAGTCCAATATTTTTTCAACAACCTTTAAACCACAGTAAAAGCAAGCTCCTTTTTTCACTTGTGAAGCAGAATTGTCTTCAGCTTGCCAGACAGGAGCCTTTAAAAAGACCTCGAGAAAGTAAATTAAAATTAGTATCATGGTGAGAGTTACATTTTCCAAGTCAGGCTAGGTATTTTATGTCAAATTTTCTAATTGTAAAGAAGCAAGGGCTACAATTTTAATGTTGCAACTCTTGCAGTACTGATTAATAATAGCTAGGACCTGGTGGTTCTTTGATAGCTTGCAATAGGAAAACCTGCTGAAATAAAAACTGTAAGTCAAAATATTTCTTTCTTGTATGTGAAGTACCATGACCTACTAGTGTGGAAGATCATCTCAATGGGTAGAAGAGCTTCCCTCTGTATGAATGGAATTCCCTTCTCTTGCTAAAAACAGAAATACATAAACCACTTTTGTAACGCTGCTTTAATGCTGCAGTGGGAAGACGTCAGCTGCAGAAACACTGACACGGATTTGAAAATGCTGTTTGCATGTTGCAGCCAGTTTGGCAGTAGCTGAATCCTATTTTAAGGTGGTACCTTTTGATTTGCTAGTCAAGGAAGGTGTTCACGTTAGCAATAGCAGAAAAAGCCTCCTCTTAAGCTATTGTAGTGAAATGCATTGAAGCCTGTATGGAACCACTTCTGTACATATATACGCCCTTATCTTCTTTATTGTTTTACTTTTACATGCCCGAATCATAAGCAATGTCAGAAAGGAGAAATTTTTGCTTTAAAGATAAAGAAGAGATTTCAATCCTCGTTATTTAGGTTAAAGCTATGTTGGTCTATGAGTCTGTCAGACCCTTTTTTCTGACAGTATGAAAGATAACTAAATGGACCAACCCAAAGCAACTCTAAAATCACACACAGAAAATAGCAGAGCCTACGTAAAGAGATTGCTACTGAATGGTGAGAGTTTGGGACATGAGCGAATAGCATCATTTAAACAGAGAAGTGATGCAAAAGAGCAGGCGATCTTCAGCGGTGCTTTTCGGCAGCATGATAGCGGTGGTTCAGCTTCAGTTCTTTTTCTCCCTTGGAGACAGCAAATATCTTGGAGCTTTTTTAACAAGTTTCACATTCACTGGGGTTTTTTTTGAACTTTTGGTGAAGAAACACCCTTTGGGTGTTTTCAGTTCATGCAGTTTTCTTCTCAAAGTGGACAGAGGGAAGAGGAGGAGTGGGAGCAGAGGAAGTGTGGTCTTTTCAGTGAATCTAAACGACTTACCATGTGAGACAACTCCAGTCATGAGTGAGTGGGGATGAGGCCAAAAGAGGATTGTGCAGCACAATCGTGCTTTTGGCAGCCCTGTCCTGCAGCACAAAGCACACAAGCTCCCCAAGCCCTGCTGTCTGGCCCGCAGCACTCTCCTAGCTCTTCAGGAGCGGTGGAGCCTTGATCACTACAGCACACTCAAAACTCTCCGGGTCTACATCTTACATCTCCCATGAGACAGTTTGGTTTCTGACTGGGAGGAATAACGTGCATGTATTTGGTGTCGGGGACACAGGCAAGATGGCTATGTGCCATATATTTTCTGTTCTGTTACTGAAAATGGTTTGATGCGTGACAGTGGACAGAGACATAGTATTACTAGTATAGTCAGTGTGTGTTAATGGGAAAGATGTTTTCTCCCTTGTGTTACAGAGGGAAGATATCTCTCTGTGTGCATAATTCAAGCACGGAGGATCGAGAGAAACTTCTGGATGGTTCCTTTTCAGAATTAACAGATATTCAAATAGCAACTTGTATTTCTGAAAAAACATAAATTATTTTGTCTAGCTTCTAGGGTTTGTGCTGGGGATGCTAGTATCTTTAGCAAGTGTTCATCTTCTGTCCTTTGTTATACACGACACCACACATCTGAGGCAGATGACTATATTCCTTCCTATCCACCTGCTGCATTTTGTCGGCAGCATATATCATATAGGTAGTATAGGTATCGTCAAGGTAGTATAATCAGTTAACTTGCACTAACATTCTGGTTGCCTTGTTACGCTGTGGTTTGGAGCATGCTGGAGAGTGCTAACTAGTCCCAACTCCTCTACAGTACTGGAAGAAGAAATGCATTCAGGGAACATACTGCAATGCAGGGCAGCAGCTCATCAGAAAGATATTAGACATTATTTCCCAAAGAAGAAAAGTGGAGCGTGTCAGTGCTGATCATTTCCAGGTTTCCATAGATTTTGCTGCATAATTTCAACACTCACTGGATAATCATCTGCATACTAAGAGATCATACTACAGGTCTAGAGTTAAGTACAATAGCTGAATAGAATTTTTTTCACACAATAATCTGCCTTCAAAACTGACATCACACCTATGTACAACATACAGTGGAATTTCCAATTCGTCTTGAAGGTCAATGAGATAGAAATCCTTTTAGGATTTTCATTATTTAAGTGAAAATACATCAAATATTGATGAACATCTTGAAATGTTGTGATCTGTTGTTACATCACGGTACAGAAAAACCCACTCTAAAAATAAACATATATATTCATATTGGCTACATTCAGAACTGATCTCATGCATCTTTTAGCTATTCTTATTAACAAATACTATTTATGTCTTCATGTATCACACAAATTAAGCTTTGATGAAAAATCCTTGCCACCCTTCCATGCATAAAATTCAAATATATTTGCAATCCCCAAATTGAGAAGGCCATTGCTGGTATACAACACATGTCCTCATTCAGAGGAAAATTGCTTTTTTCTTTTTTCTTTTGAGATGGAGCATTGGGAGAGGAAAAAAGTTGCTGAGCCTTTGTCTGTTTCCTTAAATCAGTGAGTCTCTTGTCCTCTGTACGTATGACAAATTGACGTATGAGGTGATGACTAATTTTGCAGAACATCGGAGTGTGGCTTAGAATGGCAAAACTTGCTGAAAGATGTTGTGAAATTTCAGTTTGAAATCCTGAAATACATATTCATTGCAAAGATGCTCTTATGCCTGCAAGCATTTGCATTCTTTTCTCAGCTGCTTAAAAAACTGAAGGGAGTATAGTGTTAGATGATCAAGTGTTAGCCTTCCAGTCTTTAAATGTCTTCATCATGGCCTTATTATGTTTTCTTAACCATGACCACTATCGTTATTAGTTTTTTTTCTAGGGATCTATCTAACATAATTGGGTAGTGATTTATAGTTCAAAGAAGGGAAGCAGGAGGAGATTAAAAGCTGTCCCTCAGTAAAAAAAAAATTCAGACTGCAGTGTGGAAGGGAAAAAGAAAAGCTTGGTAACTTTCCAGAAATTAAGATAGCAAGGTCAGCACCAGTTTTGTAGCTTCTTTTCAGGCAATATTCCCACTGAGGTCAGTGAACTGAGGTCATATTAAGTATACATAATTTTTTCATCACTGTTGTATTATTCAATGCAGCAACATACCAGTTCTAAAAGCATTTGACACTAAAGCAAGGCATGTGCTATTCATTTTCCGTAGCTGCTCAAAAAATTATGGGTTGTGGTTTTTTATAATTTTGACCTGGTAAATTCTAGAACACTTGATAAAGCATTAGGGATCATTGTAAGCAGTGCTTTCAGGAAAGAAAAACACTACATCTCCTGAATGCTCGTATAAACTAGTGTAGGATTACACAAAACATTAGTCAAGAACTGTGCAGCAAGAGTGGATGCATTACGGAAGACTTAAATGCCTGCAAAATAAATGTGTTTTACATAAAAAATAGGGAGTCTTTGCTTGCCACCTGTCTCAGTGCTATCAGATCGAAGCCTAGTAGAGTCATCTTGGCAGAGTTTTCAGGAAGGATGTGAAGGAGGACAAGGCAGAAACTTTATGGAGTTTGACAGGTAGCCTTGCAGAGGCACAATTATATGAGAAGGCATCTCAGTGCTGGAGACAGAAATGTCTGGGGCTGCGCACTAGTGCGCTTTACAGGTATGTGCTGCTTCATTTTTTCTTGCAAAATATTTTGATTTCAAAAGTCGTATTGTTTAAAGCCTGTTCTGTTTTTAGCCTAGTTTAAGTCGTACTGTTTTAGTGAGAGCTGCCTGACTTGGGACTTCTGGCTTAGTCCCCCTAGCATACCTCTTTTCTTTGGTATCTGAAAGCAGGAGGTTTGTGCACAGAGATCCTCCAAAGGTGGCCTTTATTGCTGCATGTAGCCACCAGGAACTTAGTGTGCATCATTATGGGATAATGCGCTCTAGCAGGTAATCACAATGCAGTGCTTTCATACTGTCCAAACAATGCCCTAGATGTGTTTGAGAATCACCGAACTAGCATTTATTGAAGGAGACAAGGAAGGATTTATGTAGCAGAGTGTGGGAGACCATATGCTCATGGGTGCAGCCATATGATCATGATCCATGAGGAGGATATTCACCAAGGTCCTTGCAGCCCTTCTGCCCGTGCTGCCCCTATGCCAAGTGCTGCCTGTTCACCAGCTCTCTGCAGGTTCGGTTGGAGGTGGCACATGTGGAGTAATAGGGCTTTTCCTTATTCCCAAAGGGATAGAAGGAAGGAGAAGACTTTGCTCCCTCATGCTCAAAAAGAGATTTGAGCCAACAGACAGTTTGGGGACTTCTAGCCAAGAATATTTGTGCCTTTCCAAGAGTATTAAAAGCCAAAAAAGTTGTTTTTGTCTTAGTGCTACATTGGACTATCTGGAAGGATGCATAAACTGTGTTTTTTTGGAAGTCATTAAATAGATGGATTAGTCTGCAGATGTGTGTATTTAAAAACTAGTGCAATTCTGTGACGCCTGCATGGACAATGTAATTTCAGAATAACTAAATGCAGTCTTGTACATTTTTACAAGTGCAAGTAAGTCACAGCGTCTGCTTGCACTATTACTAATATACGGTGTGCATCTGTGCATGTATGAATACAGGAGAGAAAAGTAAAATGTTGACATTAAGATGAGAGAGCAGTGGAAACTTACGGCTCATTCACTTGAATATATACTTTTGTCAACTTCAGAGAATAAATATCCCTAATAAACTTCCGTTGTTGATTATATATGTATGTGTATGATAGCCCTTAGAATATCTGCATTTTTCTAATTGACTGAAATTTTTCTTACCACTGTGTATACCAAATTCTATATTTTAAATGAAAAATGAGTACAGTAAAATTTCAGACAGAAATATTTTATTTGTATCTCAAGATACAGTAGACTTACGTGTTCTTATTTAAATTTTTATGTCTGGGATGTATACCTACAGTGTCAGGCTACATTAATGCACTTGTATATGCAAATATTTAATTGACAATTACGACATGTGGGGTAACTTCATCTGGCTGTATTTTTGAAATGTGTTTTACATATGTCTTTATTCCGCAATGGCATCACTTCCATGTTTATCACAAGGGGCTCTCTATTCATGTGAGTAGCAGCAAGATCCTGAAACTGAAATTTCTGGCAGACAGAGGACAAAATCAGGTATTTTCTTGATTTCCTTTCTAATTGGATAGGTTTTTTCTATGTATTTTCCATAATACCAAGACTAATAGTAGGCAATAACTGCGTTGGGTGTCAGACAAACCTGCTTTTGTCTGGTCACTCTGCCTCTGAAGTAAAGATAATGTCTTCCAGCTTTATGTTTCTCAAAGACTGGCTTCGTCATAGAGGGTTTGGGTTTTTCCTCTAGAGGAGGTGACTTTGCCAATAGTCTTTAATTTATACGATTTACCAAGTCATCTAAGTTAAGTAGCAAAATCAAATTCCAATTCTCATGAATTTCTGAAAGAATTAGCATCTGTGATTTGCAGTTCTGTCAGCAGACAGTAACCATGTAGCAGCAAGCATGCAACCACGGATAACACATGTGAAACCTCATCTTCAAGAGATTTCAAAACCTCAGGCGTATGCACAACATACCCTTTGACAAGCTGCTGTTCCAGTCTTCTGGAAACCCGGTGTGATACTTCCACCGTTTGCCTGCAAAGCCAGTGCACAAACACCACTGCTGTACAGAATTAAACAGGCACCAGAAATAAGGGCTGAATCCCCATCTGGAAAACATACAGTGGGCACAGGCCACATCATCACAATTCATGAACATTTATGAAAGCACAGCATCATCAAAACTCTTTCAAAATTGTTTTGCATGTGAAAATTAGAACTTTAAACACAACGACGTAACATGAAAACATTTGGGGCAGTTGCATTTTCCTGCATGATAATCTTTGAAAGGAAGGCTATTACTATCAAGGTAACAGAATAAATTACTACGGCCAACACAAAAAGGTCCTTACTAACAGTTCATCACTGGGAAATCCTAACTTTTTGCATACTTTGACTGTGAAAAATGTGGTTCATAATAAAAGTGTGATAAAGCATGAATTTAGTATTTGCTTGAAACAAGAAAATATAATTGTATTCCAATATAAGAAACTACAAGCACAAATTTGTTCTGAGCAGTTCTGGCATGTTGATTACGTTATTAAGAATGGAAATATAAGAGACCTACTTGGTAATGAGGTTTTTTACACGGTACTGAGCAATGTTGTTTTGTTTTGCTTTTAACTCTTGCTGCCAAACAGTCGACTGGCAGAAGCAGTCCATGGGGTCGGTGTATGGTTAGGTTCCCCTGCTCCCCAGGGCTCGTGCCGCAGTTTATGCCCCAGTACGCATTCCTGCTTGACCTGGTGAATCTCCTTTCCACCCACGGCATCATTCTTGCTTGGAGGAGCTAGCAGTCACTTTTAGCCCTCCCTTGCATTAGGATTGCTCACAACAATGTGATTGTTCCATCCCTGCTCTAACTCCTTCATAACTCGGTTTAGACTAAATTTATCTCTTGTTAACTTCGAATTTGTGGGGTTTACAGCAGGTTTTACACTGGGCCAGTGTTTGTAAATTGGGTCTGCAGAGACACCCATTCTTTTTTTTTTTCTTTTTTTTTTTTTTCCCCACTGAACAGCTTGATCCAGTATGATGAAATTCACACTGATGTACTCTAAGCTGAGAGCTCATTGCAGTGGTCAGCCACTGTCTGACAGCTTGATCCTATTGCAGGTTACAATGCAGGGAGATTTAAATTGATGCTGTACTTGTGTTTCCTTTTTTTCTCCTTTGCACCGTTGGCAATGTCATGTATATTAACACTGTGTAGAAGAGTGATGTGTTGCCAGTAAAAGGGGCTTTCTAAATGACACAGTTTCAGTTGCTGATACATGGACCATTTTTTCTTACCAGTTTTGGTAGCCATTTTAGACATAACAGAATGGAGATACTTTAAGGAATTTGACATTAGAAAACCTAAAAGTATGTAGCAATTACTTTAAAAATTCAAATGCGCTAAAATATTCACTGGTTTGTTAAGTCAGGCATATAAAACAAGTTGTTCAATTTACACTTCTTCCTTCATTCTCCAGGTCTGAGAGAGCACGTAACCCTTTCCTGCTCTCCCTGTCATCTGGGACCAAGTGTTTCATCCTCTGTTTCATTCTCACTTGTATCACTCAAGTACTGACGTTCACAGAAATACTATACTGCAAGTTTCACATCGTAAGAGTTCCAAAAGAAAAGAAACTTCAGTTTCTTCTTCCTCGCTGTTGAAAATCACATTTATCACTGCTTCAAAGTAGCCTGAAGGGCAGGCTGCACTACCTGCAGACTGACACAAGCTGAAGTCCTTGACGTCCCTTTAGCTCAGACTATGTTTTTCTGGGTAAATCTCATAATCTTTACCTTCACAGCTATAAAATGAGACTACTGAGGCTTGCTTTAAAATGCGAAGTGCAGTGTTGGTCCTGTAGGAGTTATGGTAGACTATACTAGCATTTCTACAAGAAATGACAGGTCAAGTTCATCTAGAGTATGACACAAACAATTGAAAAGGTTTCTTCTTACAGATATATGACATTCCATTAAAGACTTTTGAGACCCGTGCCTAACATTATGACAAACCATGTCACTTGTCCCTGAAAGCTGCTTTGAACTCAATATCATTCCCATGTGGTTTTTTTTAAATATCTGAATACGTTCTTTTCTAGCAGATGTCCCCTATGTATTGTCCTCCTAATTGCTTTACAACAATATCATTTCAGAGGCATACATTTACAGATGCATAAATTAATTCTTCAGAGCATTAACCTCTGCAACTGTATCTTTAAGCCTCACCTACAACAGAATGACAGCACTGGGAAGGGGATGGGCAGAGAAAACTGGGTTTTCTCTCTGATATTTTCTGGTTCTTTGACATTTTTATTCTTCAGTGCTTAAAAAACCCTCAAGCTCAGATTTGTGGTACTGATTTATGCATTAGCAAGAGGGGTTCCTCGAACAAATGAACTTCTTGTAACGAAGAGCCGAAAAATTCATAAAGGATCAGGTCTCTTTCTGTTTGCTTGTTTAAAACTGACTGCTCAGGTTCCTCAGTGGGACAGGTGGCCTCTCCACAGGGCCCCTGCCTGTTCAGTGAAGAGAGAGGAGCTGCTCCCGAAGTCCTCTTGTGTGGCTGCTTTCCCTCCCCACTGCTTCCCTGGGTTAGCCTGGAGTGGAACAGCAGCTTCACCTAGGCATCGAAATGAGATGCTTTTCTCCAGCCTTGCACCAGTGAGGGTGAGGTGGGGAAAGTGCCATCCTCCAGCTGTGCATCTCCCAGGGCTGCCAGTAATGTGCACATTTTGGGTGATTTCTACTTCGTTTGTTTTTGATATGTGGTACTGCTGGTGCCTGTTAACATTATACATGAAGATAGTGTAACACCACCTAGAACAAAAACTGAAGGATGTGTCACTGTAAGGTGTGCAATTAAAATAGCTTTACAACCAAAATGTTCTTCTGTTTGTGTCTTCTTTTGCTGTAAGCCTGTTCTGCCACATATTTTTTCGGAAAAGGAAGTTTGAGATTAAAAGAGGTAATGTAATCTTGCCCAGAACTGAAGATAGATATGGGATGCTTAAGCCCAGGTTCATGAATGTGTCCTTCTTTTATCTATTGCTCAATAAAAAAATTCAATAGTTCGTTTAAAAATTGGTTGTCCTTTCTGCATTCATGGATTTTTGCCTTCACCATTCACCTTCTTCTAACATCCCAGAGAAAAGTAAAAGGCTGTGAAAGTGATTGCCAGGAGGAAATACCAGGCTAGGAGGAAAAAAAATCTCATAATAAACTGCAGTACATTTTCTCCTCAGCATGAGGCAATTTAGAAACAGTTCATAGAATCTGAAAATAATGTTTGGATACAAATTCATCACATGCACTGGTATGTGTTTCCAAATGTTGCATCCAGTGAGTGATGTATGTGTATATATAATGATTCATGGTGATATGTGTAAAATATAACTGTAATCTTCAACAAATGCATTCTCTTTTCTCATGTTGTTATTATTTTGCATGAGACTGTAGCGTTCTGTTCATTGCACTTATGCCCATTTTTACTGCTTATATACAGAAGTGCTTTTCCACAGAAAATGAAATAATTTTTTTATTTTTTTTTAAATAGAGTGCACATGAAAATAGAAAATTTTTGTTGTTTGCTTATTACAACTTTGTTGTTGCCATTGGTCTGTTTGGTCTTAAAAAAAATTTAGATAAATGGTTCTTATATTTATAATGAAATGAAAAAAATTGAACCAAATTCAGCCATGCATTGACTGTATTGATTTCAGTCTGCTTATTCTTAGTTTGTTTTGGCATATTATATCCAGCAATGCACTAGGCAAGCCTTTGCAAGTATAGGAGAGAAATCGTACTGTCCTTATCAGAAACAGTCCTGTGGTGAGCATCATCAAGAAAAGGAAGAAATCGTGCTGAAATGTGTAAAAAGTTTTTGCTGCAAGCAATGAAAATGACAGATAGACAGCACATACCTATTACTTCGCTTGTAAAAGCAGCAGAAAGTTAAATGCTTTCTGTTAACCCTTTGGTTATTATCATGTGTCTGAGCACTCAGACATGTATGAGGTGAAAGTATATTTTGAGAGCAGAAGTGATCTCTCAAGAAAACTGGAAGACATAAGAGAGAGGCAACATGGGTATATTGCTTGTCTTTCACTGTCCTGTAACCTTCCCATCTTTCTACTATACCGTACAATGCAGCAATTGTCTACGTTGGATTTCCTTATAAGGTCCCTGAAAATGCATTCTGGATTTGAAAAGTAGGCCTTCTTAGTTTTGTGTGGATATAATATATTTTTCAAAAATAGTGCAGAGGAGCAAAATATAATCCTCATATAAAATATATTACCCTCAGCTCTGGACAAGTGAACATTCATTTGTCCAGTACTGCTGTAAAGGCAAAGAGGAAAGCATTGCTTTAATCTGTTGGTTTGGCAGCGACTGCATTATCTGTTTATTACTTTGGATTTTTCTCCGAATACTGATTTCTTCCTCCACTCTTCCTGTGTTGTGTCCAGTCATGAGATATTTTTTGGGGCCTCACGTTTCCTCGGCTTTTCCTCTGCTGCTCCACTACCTCTTTTCTTTCCCAAACAGTTGGCTTTCCCACACTGGGACATTTCCCTCCAAGCGGTTGGCAGAAGAGCTGCCCCTTTGGCATGTTCCTGAGGGAGGCAGAGAGCAGGGGGTCGGGAGCAGCTGCCCAGGTCGTGCTACAGCCCCCTGTACCTGTCTGTCCCCCCAGCTTCTGCTCCCAGCTTCTCACGGACAGAAGCAGAAGGGAGAAGAACAGGCAATGCCACCGGCACCAGCAGTAGCTCCAGGGTTTTTACCCAAACGGAGATCTGCAAGCCTTGTTAAGTTTCTGGGGATGGGTTGGTTGGAGAGGCGACTCTTTAAATCTTCCTTACTCTGAAAACAATGAAAGTAATGTTGTAACAGTGGAGTTTCAGTGGCGCGTTAAATCACTTTGCAGTAAGAGATTTCTACATTTAAATGTCAAGTCAAATGGCTCAATCCACTGACTGGTATCCATATTTCAGCCAGCACAGTTTTTATGAAAAAAAACATAGTTAAGGTTCCTCTTCCCATGAAAACTCCCAGCCAGGATGTGGGTGAGGAAGCCAGATCCCCTTTGGCTTAGAAAAGGGCTGCTGTGGGCCTGCAGGAGCAGGGGGTGGCCCAGGCCAGGGGTGGTGATGAGCTGCTTGCCACCTCCCCCAGCCTGAGAGCTGGTGGGCAGCAAGTGATGCCAACAAAAAGTCACCTTCAGTTAATAAAAGAAGGAAATTCCTCATGCCACAAGCAGCAGCTCAATCCTTGCCTGGGGATCATGTGGCTGCCTGCAGCGGCAGCATGTGGCCCAGCTTATGCCTCCCGTTAATCAGCTTGGTGGTGGTTTCTTGCCTTGTCAGATGCTTTTTGCAGTCTCACTCTTCTCAGTGGTGCTTGGTGACAGGACAAGGGGCAACGGACACAAGCTCGAACATAACAAGTTCCATCTAAACGTGAGGAGGAACTTCTTTATTTTGAGGGTACCAGAGCACTGGAACAGGCTGCCCAGAGAGAGTGTGGAGTCTCCTTCTCTGGAGATACTCAAAACCCACCTGGATGTGTTCCTGTCCAGCCTTCTCTAGGTGAACCTGCTTTGGCTGGGGGGTTGGACAAGATGATCTCCAAAGGTCCCTTCCAGCAATTCTGTGATTGCCTCCAGGATGCTGGATCTCCTCCTGGGGTGGCGAGTGGCAGCCCTGCTGCCAGTCTCTGCCTCCTAGAGAGCAGCATCCAGATGCTGGGCACATGGGTCGATGAACATGCTCATCACATTGTTCTTTTGACTCTGAAATGGAGGAAGTTAAGAGGAAAAAAGCAAAGGAAAAAAAATCAGGTATAAAAATGCAGAGAGGTGTCTTAGCTAAAAGCTCAGGCTGCTTTAATTATTGCTGTGTTTATTTATTAATAATTTATTTATTAATGGTATTTCTTACTAGGGCACTGATCCACCGAAAGCAGCTTGCCTCTCAGCACCTGGGACACAGCAGGGGGCTGCAGGGGAGGGCTGCAGGTTGTGGGGTTTGAGCTGTTCTGCATCAGCCCCCACTAAAGAACCTGGGGAGGGGACCTGCTCAAGTGCCTCGACATCCATACTTGGTAAAGTAAGTCCTTTCGAAGTTTACTCATGGGTGTTATGTGGTAAAAGTTTTCAGTGTTGAGAAGTGCACAGCAAAAAAAGCACAAGGCTTTTTTTTTTCCTTTGGGGGAAAACAAGGGATTTTCCTCCAGTTTTCTATGCTTTTGTGTTTCTTCGCAATCAGGTGCTCCTGGAAAAATGAACATAATTTAGTGTGTAGTAAAGCTACTATTTGCTTGTTTGTAAGTTGTACATAAAGTATGGGCTGGCAACAAGGAATGCCTTTTAAGCAATAACACTTCGAAGGGGGAGGAGAGAGTCTTTGGAGGGATGTATGTTCCTTGAAAGATGTTTTGGAGTGCATGTAACAATGGTAGTGAGGGAGGTGTAATGTGGTAAGTATAAAAACAAATGAGAAAAATTTTCTCAGAAAAATTGAGAAATCAAAAGCCTCATGTACAAAATGCCGTGTTTCTGATTTTTGCTTATTATTTGACTAGTGCGAGCAGGCCAGCTGAGGCAAATGTCCTGCAGGTGAAGAAAGTGGAAATAAAGTGTCAAAAATGTGCTGGCTGGCTGGAATCACCTCCCTGTCCTCCATGCTTCTAGGAGGAGCTGTCCATGATCTTCCCAGGTACAGAGGTGAAGCTGACAGGTCAGTAGCTCCCAGGGTCCTCCTTTCTACCCTTTTTAAAATTGGGTGCAGTGTTTCCCTTTTTCCAGTCACTGGGGACTTCACCGCAGCTACATCAACCAATTGTCTCCCAACTCTGGGATGCATCTCATCAGATCCTGTAGACTTCTGTATGTTCACATTCCTCAGGTAGTGTTGAATCC
The DNA here is from genome assembly GCA_013399435.1 of Arenaria interpres. Classification (NCBI taxonomy): domain Eukaryota; kingdom Metazoa; phylum Chordata; class Aves; order Charadriiformes; family Scolopacidae; genus Arenaria; species Arenaria interpres. Next base: position 2,258 of record VXAK01020491.1, on the reverse strand, counting down.
GGTCTTTTCTTACAGTGGGAGGAACTGCTCGTCCAAACACTGCTTTGCAGTCCATCCACTAGAGAGGTGCAGGGAGAGACATGGCCAGTGGAGACTGAGGCAAAAAAGTTATTGAGTACTTAGTTATTGAGTTATTGAGGCCTTCTCCTCATCTGTTGTTACTAGTTGACTAATCGTGTTCATCGGGGGATTGGGGTAGACTTTCTTTGACCTTCCTTTTATGGCTGACATGCCTATAGAAGTCCTAATTATTTCTTACATCCCTTGCCAACTACAGCTCCTGCTGCACCCACGACTTC
>VXAK01020490.1:93382-108630 GCA_013399435.1 Arenaria interpres | reverse complement strand
CAAAATACACCAATTCTTTCTATAAACAAGGCAAGAAGGATTATTGTAGAACACGTGGTAAAGGAACAAAAAGGCGTATAGAAGCCAAGAAAATAGACTGGACAATAGAAAGGAAGAAAATTAACAATATTGTGTAGCCTGGTCTATTTTATAGCTGTAGTTATTAAACCTGTTTGTTTTGGTGTTATGCTGTATCCTTGAAATACAAGCTATGAATAAATATGTTTTACTATTTTAATAGTTGCTGTCACCGGAAGATTTAGTAAATGCTTGCAAGATGCTGGAGTCGCTGAAATTGCCACTAAGGTAAGAGCTTTACGGATGTATTTATAAAACACAGTACTTTAAAATGCTTGGCTGACTTAATACTTTACCTGCAGTAGATTTCTTTTGGTTTTTTTAAACAAACTCATCCTTTGCTTAAAGGATGCACTGACTTCAACTCTGTATTAAAATGAATTTTTAACTACGGTTCACTTTGCTGGGAAGACAATATTCTTTTCACTTCCATTAGAGTTTTTTCAGACTGGGAAGAGTGTTTAACTAAGACCAGACATACGCCCTGCTTTTTTTGGTCTCTTCAGATTTTGAAGATGCTTTTAATGTTAAGTTCATTTTAGAGAGCTTTTTTCTTTTCTTTTCCTTTTGTAATGTGGTTATAGGTGTGGATGCATTAGAAATGTGGCCATAGGTGATGTGTGCAGGGGTTTTACTTAGTTTGACTCTTTCTTTTGATTTTAGGCTTCGGATATTTGACAGTGGAGTGATGGTGATTGAACTCCAGTCTCATAACGAAGAGGAAATGGTAGCTTCTGCTTTAGAGACAGTAAGTGTGCTTCATTTCCTTCAGTGTTCTGGCCGTGCTGGGGAAATTTAAACACATTAGGTATAAAAACTTGAGGTACAGGATTTCCTTTTGAGGTTTTGAAATACAAAATATTCCACTTCCAAATCTTCTAACAGTAATACTTAAATAGCACTTTTCAACTTCAAAGTGCTGTGCAGGCAATAATCTTAGTCATTGCTTTCTCCTTAAGGAATAAATCACTTTTCCACCTCCTTTCAAACTTCATTAACCTTCAACCTTCCTCCAAATCTTTTGCGCTGTAGGATGAAATTCATGGCATGTATTAAGCATTTAATTTAACAGAAGTGGACTTCAGACACTGTACTCAATGTGCTTGAAGGCAGGGAAAGTAGCTCTTAAATGTCGACATGGGCAGCTGTTTGGTTTGGGTTTATTTCATAAAATAGCACATTGCATGTGTAACATCTTGTACTGAGTCTGCCGCTGTGAAGAGTGTACAGTTGGGAGTAGTGTGTATAGAATTAAGCTAGCTGCTAGCTTCACCAGGAAGGAAAAATAGTATCACTTTCTCAGTGTGGTAAACCTTCATGGTCTTGCTACCTCTGGACTCTTTAAAAAAGTCCTGTTATCCCATTACTTGGTGCGTTTTCCTGTGTCTTTTTCAGTGGGATGTAATTTCATAGAGTAAAGGCTGATTCAGTGTACCCAAAGTTAAACATCAAAGTTAAAGAGGACTTTGACTTGGGCAGGCAAGAAAAAGTAGAGCTTTCACAGACACCTTCTCACTTGGTATGTGAGGTAGACTCTTCAGTGCATTTTGCATGATTGTTGTCATATAGCTTTCTCTCATCAAAGAGATTTTTAGGTAGATGCATATAGCTGCCTAGAAGATCCCATCCTAAATGATGAAAACTGAAATGCTTAAATCTTTCAATATATGTTAATCCTTTCAGTTTAATTTCTTATATTTACAGAATAATACCTAGTCCATTTTGAGTTTTTTATGATTATTTTTGTTTCCTAATTAATTTGTTGCCTTCAGTAAGAGTGCTTATCGTTTGAAAGGAAAAACCTTTTCTTGATAAAAAATGAGGTCAACTGCAAATAACAACAGATGGCTGATTTATTACCGAAGTGCCTTTTTTCTTTTATTTTCATAATATGAGACTTTGACTTCATAGAAGAATCTAAGGTAGAGGCTTTGAATGAGGAAGGCGAGCCAGTAAGGGAAAGGGAAGATGAGATCAGACTTGTGGCCAGAAGCACCCTGTACTTAATGTATAATGTACAGTAACATGAAACTTCTGAGAAGAAGTGAAAGGAAGTCAAAGAGTTTCAGACAGGAGAGAGGTGGTTTTGAACGGCTGGTGAAGAAAGAAAATGGTAGGGAAGTCAAAGGAACCCAAAGTCACCCTTGATGAGAGCAGTGCTTTGGGAGAGAAAGATAATTAATCACCCATATGCATATGAGATTGTATATCTGACTTCCATTACTCAGATTTGATGACTTAGCTTCATAGAATCTCAAATTAGGACTAATTTAATCTGAGTTTCTGTAAAAAGGCTACTGCTGAGAATGCTGCAGAATAGACCCCTCCCCACCCAGTTATGTGGGAAGCAGGAAATGGCAACTGCATCTGGATTTACAAGTTTGCTTGAATCTGAAGCAGTGGAGAAATGGAAGAATTATTAATTTGTGGGGTAATAAAACACGTTTTTATGGGAGATTCAGTGCAGTAATAAACCCTGGCTTGACATGTAATATTTTAAGCATCCACATGTCCAACCTATGTGAGAAGGTTTCATTTTAGCACCTATCAACTAGTGTGGTTGAGACAGTGAGAAGGAAGTTTTGAGTGCCAAGACTGAATTTAAGCTTTTGTGTCGTTTGAATGTGATGGTGGCCTTATACTGATCCCACTACTGTCCCATAATCTAGGGTGGAGTACCAAGATTTTTTTATTTACTCTGGGTAATGGGGATATTTTAAATGAACTCAAATTATGCACCTTCACCTGAGGTAATTTGAATTTTTAAATCAATGACCTGTCCTGAACTGCTGCCGTTTATTTCCTTGCACAGTGTTCACTCTTTGCAGAACCACTTAGTACGGTTGGGCTGTGTAAATACTGATTGTGACCGTTGACTGCAGTCTGTGTGAGCTATTTTAATTTTTCCACTTATTTTATCCCAAGGCATTGTTTAAAAAAATCTGAAAGAAAGGATACCATGCCATTTTTTTACAGATTTAACTCTTTTCTGCGTTCCTCTTTCATACTTGGCAATTTTCCCAGGACACACAAAAGGCATTTTAAAGGGGAAATACTCATAATTATTTTTACTTTTTAAAAAGACAAACAAACTAGTTGTCTTCATAAGGGATTTCCTACCAATTTAGTGCTTCACAAAGCTAAACCTGATACAGTAACTGAGAGAACTTGATTGTTCTTTTAATGCCATAGTTTGGTTATCTGTGCGTGTTTTATATTTTTTTACAGGTATCTGAAAAGGGTTCTCTCACAGCTGATGAGTTTGCTAAGCTGGTGGGGATGTCTGTTCTCTTAGCCAAAGAAAGGTAAATAGTAATTGCTGTGTTTAATAATACCTTCGTTATCACGTTGTCCTCAAGTAATACAGCACATCTTCTTTTGCTTTCTCCAGGCTGCTTCTTGCTGAAAAGATGGGCCATCTTTGCAGAGATGATTCAGTGGAAGGCTTGAGATTCTACCCAAATTTATTTATGACACAAAGCTAATGTAGTTTGTGTACATTTTTTTTATGTAACAGCTGAACATGAAATCAGAGGGCAGAACCCTTCCAACAACAGACTTCAGAATTTTTATTTTGTTAGTCAACTGCAACAGCGATGGACACTGCAATGCTTTACACTTCTCAGGTATTTCACGTGCTGAATCCTCTTATGTGGAACTGAAAGGAATCACCAAGTCAGAAGCACGTTAATTATCTCAAGCCGGCTAACTCATGTTTCAGGTTTTATTTGATGCGCTCCATAGTTTCTCATTTCAAGAGAAGTCAGATGAAGATTCCACCCAAGTGAAAGTGGAGAGAATATCCCTGTAGTCTGCCACGAGGATCGGCACTCCAATTTCACTTTGTTTATGTCTAGAGCAACAAAGCAGGCAGATGTATCCGCAACGATAAGAAAAGTGACTTTGGTGTGTCCTGAGGCATAAGGAACAAACCAGTGTAGAATAACCCCTTCTCCCTGAGCGATTAACAGTTTTCTAAGAGAGAATCTTGGGCTTCTTGTACTTTGAGACAGAAAGAACCTGCTGCAGGAGAGATTAACGTGTGAATCTAGAAAATACGGTGTTTATTTTGTCATGTCTTATGTTAGTATCTCAGATAGAAGCATTGTTAGCCCAGACTTCCTCCCTTCTCCTTCCTTGCCATCTTCCTTCCTGTCTCATTATGTTGCACTTTATGGTGCCCTTTCTCTGTCCTCTCTTTACAGGCAGTCTGGAGTAGGCCCCTGTCACTCTACCAGACTCTGTGCTTTAATGTGCTTGGGCTCCATCTTGTACTTCTAATTTGTAGTAGATCGTTTGTTCGTTTAATCAGCCTGTTATCTTGTTTTGGAGAAACGGTTCATTTGCTTATATCTCATGTACAAAAATTAATATGCTTTCAATATGGAAGGAAGGAAGAAGACCATCTCCCTGTGTTTAATAGTCATGAGGTATCACATTGTTTGGTATTCCAGTGTTCCCACTGAATCCAGTTTGATAGTCTCAGCTTTCATAACTCCAGTGGAGTTGCTATATTACTCAAAGAGCTGTTGTTGTGGTAGTAATGGTAAGTGGATATTTACAATCCACATCACTTAAATTTTTGGCATTCTGAAATGACCGGTTTTAATAAATAATGAAATTCATTCAAGGTATGGGCAAGGACAGCTTATATATAACTGCACTGTGGTTGTAATGACCAAATTGACATTATAAAAAAGGAGAAAAAGGCTTTTAATAGCCTAAAAATATCTTCAGGAATATTTTGGTATTGCCATGGCTTCGACAAGGATTAAGAGCCTGTCAATAGTAAGTTCAGTGCAGAGATCCCTACAGTGATGATATTTTTGGTTGTTTATTTAGATCCAGAGAATTTTGTCCTCTTATCCTTGTCACAATCAAACTTCTATGTTGTGCTTTCTTGAGGGCAGTTTTCCTCTGTTTCATGAAGGTGCTAAAACCAATGTGTTTGACACAGCTGAAGGTTCCCCGCTGTTCTCACTGTGTTAACCATCTAGTACCAGCTCTTCAGGAGCCTCACGGCTTGCTGCTTTTCTTCATCCTCCCCACACCCCAAAGAAGAGATCTATGCGAGGTACGCCAAGCATCACGCATCTCAGGAGGGACTGAAAAGAGAGAAATTCAGAAGCAAAAAGGTGGTTTTTGACAACTGTTTCTTTCGTCCAATACCCAAACCTGTCAAGGGAGACCAGGGGTTTATGGGCCTGAACCTCTCCCCACAAGGGGGCATGTCTTCTGCAGAAAGAACAAAACCAGAAAGCAAATGCCAAGCGTCAGCTCCCACCCTCCGTTGCTCCGACCCTGAGCATTTCATTATCTTAATTAAGCAATAACAATACAGCCTATTTAGAACAATGGTACATTCTTGAGCTTTTCTTTCCCAAGATTTTTCCTTGTTTTGGTTTAGTTTGGTTTGTTTTTTTCTACAGGGAAGAAATCTATAGGGTAAAGTGTAATAGCTGGTTTAGAATGTCAACATACACATGAGAAAATGACTACTAGAAAGTGATAAAAAATTAAAAGATTTTCTAATTAGACTGTTCTGTCGTAGTTTTTTCTTCCTAAATGTTTTGGGCAGCTTTAAAATCTTTACACATCAAAACCTTCTGGTTCCATGGGGCAGGTTTTTGAAACACATCGTATTTTTGCTGCCTCATTTTGTACTTAAAAGGGTACAAGACAGTTTTGATCAAAAATTAAACGGCAGAATGAAATGTAATTAGAATGCCCTAGTTCTGTTGCTGAGTAGCCTGTGCCCCATCCCAGCCAGACTCGTAGAGGTACTGGTGTCTGCACAAGCACCAGTTTCATGAGGGAGCAAGCCCGAGCCCCAGCCAAGGATGCATCCTGCGTGTCCTGTGCTGGCCTTGGAAAGGCGTTTGACGCACTAGAGTGTGTTTTCCCAGCTGGAAGACAACAGAAAACATGCATCTGATCCCATAGCGAGAGCCAGCTGTCGGGAGAACAAACGGAGCGAGGTGTTTGCGGGTGTGCGGTGCCAGGGGAGCGCCTCACACTGTCCTAAGCTCCCGTTGCCCGCTCCCGTTTCCTTTGGTACTCCCAGCAAAAAAAATTAATCCATTGGCTGTATCGAAGCAGGATTATTGGAGAGAGGAAAATGTAGGACTTGCCATTCTCACAGATCATTCTGGTTTAATACAGAAGGTGCCTACACGAACCTTTCATGTTTTGATTATTTCTAGAATATTTGTATCACGATACAAGAACATTATCTCGTTTTGCCAGGGCTGCCCAATTATACAGTCCTTTGAACAGGGGTTTGGTACAGAGGGCTGTTCAAAAAGCGCTTGGTTTTTTATGGAGCAGTCTTAAATGGCGATTACGTTTTTGGTTTGAAGAGATTGGCCTTTTTATACCTCTGAAAGGAAAAAACTGCTGCTCAGGAATCTGTACATCTTTTCAGTTTCTTCTTTGTTTTCAGGAAAATTATATTCAGCCTATGGAAACATGGATCTAATCTGAACCATACTGCTGAAATGCAAACGTTTTTTCTCTCTGAAAGACGGATATATATGTATGTGCACTTGGAACGTCTTCAGAAGTGTATCTTTAATAATCACTACTGGTTGCATATTGATTAGTTAAACTCTATAACGCTCAGTTTTTCTAACAGGACTTTTACAGTTTGGCCAAAGGGCCCAACTGTACTACTTGTAAAATTAGGGGAAGTACTGTCACCGGTTTCATGAGGACAGTAGTGGGAGACAGCGTGAGCCTGTCGCTGACAGTGGAAGTTCCTTCTTCCTCAAGCCCGGGAGGCTCATTTGCAGCTGGCCAGTTCTTTCAAAGTATTCACACGCTGAAAAGGCAGGAATGGCTGATTCACAATTATTTGTGGATTTGCTATGAAATCATTGTTTTCTTTGGGAGGAATCCTCTTTCCAATGTTGTTTTCTGAGCTAGATTCACAAATCTAACAATTACGTTGCTTCTCCTAGTAGTTCCCATTTCGTCCTAATTCTTGGCACTTCAGGCATTCACATGAAATAACAAGACACTCTAGTTCCAGGTCGTCTTCTGCTGGGAAGACTTCAATTATCATTTTGTTATCCCACGAATGAGCTGCAAGTACTCAGGCTAACAGGATATTCTGGGCCCGTCGGTTGGCAACATTCATCTTTATTTGAAGGAAATACTTAAATACTCTTTGGAGCAGAGGCCCAAGCATCATGCCTCCCAGTAGCTGTCCTGACCAGCAGAATCACAGAATCTTCATGACTGGAAGGGACCTTTGAGATCATCGTGTCCAACCATACACACACACACATACAAAAAAAAAACCCCACCAAGCTGCCCCCCCAAACACCAAGAAAACCCCACACAAGAAAACAGCCAACCCAACCATCTCAGGCACTAGAGCATGCCCTGAAGTGCCATGTCTACATGTTTCTTAAATACCTCCAGGGATGGCTACTCCTCCACCTCCCTGGGCAGGCTGTTCCAGTGCCTGACCACCCTCTCAGTAAAGTGATTCTTCCTAATATCTAATCTAACCCTCCCCTGCCGCAACTTCAGACCCTTTCCTCTGGTCCTGTCATTGTTCCCTTGGGAAAAGAGGCCAACACCCACCTCTCCACAACCTCCTTTCAGGGAGTTGTAGAGGGCAATGAGGTCTCCCCTCAGCTTCCTCTTCTCCAAACTAAACATGCCCAGTTCCCTCAGCCTCTCCTCGTATGACTTGTTCTCTAGACCCCTCACCAGCTTGGTGGCTCTCCTCTGGACACTTGAGGACGCTGGCAGGCTTGAGAATCATTTTTCTTTGTGTGTTAAAGTATTATTACAATATTTAAAAATCCCCAAAACACAAGAACTTCAGGAGTGAGTGAGGAAACCTCAGTTTCAGAAAACGCCATGGCCTGCTAGTTAGCACACACTCGTGAGACGTAGAGCTGACAGCAACCACCTGCTTCATGTCCCCGCTCCAGACCACAGACCAGGGTCTTGGGTCTCCCGCTTTCCCACTGGACTGTGAATGCTGAGATTTCAAATTCCCGCTAACGAAAGAGTGTGTTAAACTCTGCTCTGCCCAACGGTGGGCAGCAAATTCAAGGTAAAAAGGGGGTGGTACTGCTGGAGTAGTCACAGCGCTCCTGTGAATCCTGCTCTAAGAGTAAAGCTCCGATGAATTAGGCATTTTGCATTGTTTTGTTCAATTCAAAGTATTTTATGTACTTGGAGGGTTTCACTTAGATGATGACGAATTATCAACAAAAGTGATCTCAGGAAGTAAGTAAAGGAAGGGATTGATATAATCTAAACGCTGTATTTTTGAAGCCAGCAGTCAAACAAATCAGCGCTCCCTTGCTTCATACATGCAGAGCACTCCCAGAAACTCAAAGACAGAACTCGTTATTTGCTTTTAACCAGAAAGTTTGCAGGAGGACACACGCTGTGTGAAGTCCCCTCTTTTTGCAAAGAACAATGAAGGCAGCACAGTTGCACAGAACAAATCTGTGTCTGTTGCCGGTATGGCGTTTGTACTCTGGCTGTTGAATGATTCACTTCATGTAGGTAGAATTCTTTTCAAATGTTGCCTAAATATAACAGCGTTTGCCACGGTGTATGAGAAACGCCTGTTCTTTCAGCCGGACTCAGCAGCGGGATGTGCGTGTGGCACCATTCCCCCGAGCTTCACTTCACAGCGGATGGAGAATGTGAGGTGTGTCCTTAAACTGCAAAGATACTCCGGTTTGATCCACCTGTGAAGTGAGAATGGCAAAACTCCCACCGACTCCAAACCCCAACCTTTGTTATAATTACCAAACGTTAACTCGTTAACAGTTCTGAAAATGGGTGTATCGGGAACGGCTGAGCTCTGACGGGCAAGAAGAGCTTAAAAGACATTCTGGAATAAGATCACAAGATGTTTTGGTCTCTTCAGTAGAAATACCGAAGTAGGCACAACTGTTGCAAAGTGACTATTTCTGATCTTTCTGCATTCCTATTGTTTTTTCCACAATGTTTTGGGAAAGCCCAAGATAAGGATAATTTTTTTTCCGCTGGGACTCTATTTATGGTTACAAGGCCAGAAGAGACTATTATGGCCACTTCGCTTGACCTCTCGGTTAACAGAAGCTGTAGGACTTCCCTTAGTTGATTTGTGTTTGAAGTAGAAGACAAATTAAGTTTTAGGAACAACAAGAGATTCTGGGAAATCCCACCGTAGCTCTTGGCAAATTATTCCAATGACTGTTACCTGCTGTAAAAATGTTTTCAGTGTCCGTAATCAAGAGTTTGTTTAGTTTCGGCTTCCAGCCACCGGACCTTATATTTAATAAGTCCTTTATTAAGAGTGAGTTCCCTTCATGCCAGGTGTCCTGGAACATAAGTAGACACTTTCCTGCAGACTTGCTTCCTCGGGGCTCATCCTTTGCACCTACGGTTGTGTGATTATTTCTCATAGCGACAGATGAATTTAACTCGATAATCTCCATTTTGCTATCAATGGTAACTTCCCTCTCCCTGATTTCCCTGCAAGTTTTGTGTTTCCTCATAGCGATTTGATTGAGGTCTTACTTCCTGCGCTTGGTCGTACTACTTTCAGGTGGGACAGTAAAAGTAACAAGTGACATCTTTCTCTCCTTGAAACCTGTGGGCAGCAGCACAAGCAAACTGATGTGAGGGTGGGAGCTCAGGATGAGCTAACAACTCAGTAGCATCCCCCAATCTTTGTAATGAGGACCCAGGAGGGAACTGCGCATCCTATAAAGCATGTCCTGCAGCCTTTGTTCCTAGATATCTCATTTTATGGGAGCTACATTAAAGTATGTATTTTTTCTAAAGCCATGCTTACTCAGAGACCTGGATTGCTCATTGGTAGTGACCTGCCTTCAGGACTTAGCATTCTCCTAATTTGTGTGTTACCTTAAAACTTAAACAGTGACCATGTGACATTCTCTTTTAGGTCTCTAATCAAAGTTTTAATTTGGTAAAGCCTAATTCATGCTTAAATCTTTAGGTAAATACATCCCGCATAAAGAGGATACCTTAAAATGATAGTTTGAGACCAATTAATCAGCACTGAACCCTTCTACTGCACGCTGTGCTAATTTTGCAGCAATGTCCTTGGTGGAAATGTTGAGGGTTACCAAGTCAAATGTTCTATGGAGATGTAAAGTATTATAACATCGTACCTTCACTCACCAATCTTCTAACTTCAGTATCTAAAGTACATTTTAGGGCTACAAAGATAATTAGGGGCCTGGAGCATCTCTCTTATGAGGAAAGGTTGAGGGACTTTGATCTTTTTAGTGTGGAGAAGACTGAAGGGGGAACTGATCAACACCTATAAATACTTAAAGGGTGGGTGCCAAGAGGATGGGGCCGGTCTTTTTTCAGTGGTGCCCAGTGACAGGACAAGAGGAAATGGGCACAAACCTAACATAAGAAGTTCCATCTAAACAGGAGGAGGAACTTCTTTACTTTGAGGGTGGCAGAGCACTGGAACAGGCTGTCCAGAGAGGTGGTGGAGTCTCCATCTCTGGAGACATTCAAAACCCGCCTGGACACGTTCCTGTGCAACCTGCTGTAGGTGGACCTGCTTTGGCAGGGGGGTTGGATTAGCTGATCTCCAGAGGTCCCTTCCAACCCCATGTGATTCTGTGATTCTGTGACTTTCCACCAACCTTTGTCGAGTGACATTGGTGATGGTACTCCCCCTTTTTATTACCAGCTTTTCCATCCCTGTGTCTGGAATCTGGGTAAAGCTGACAGGTCTGAGGCAGCCTGGGCTGTTCTCACTTTACAAACCAACCAAACCACTAACATGAGTACTCATCCGGTCATCTGAAACCTCCACAGCATCTCCAGACTGATGGGAAAAAACAATGTTACAGGTTATCAGATGCGAGTTTATCCAGAGCTGCCGATTTAAGTTGTTTAACTGGAGCTGCTCTTATTTTACATTCTCAGGCTTGCATTGGACCAGAAAGTATTTTGTTGCCATCCTGGAATATGGCTCAATCATCTGTTTTCCTCCCCAGAACAGAACAGAAATACTTATTGAATGTGTGTGCTTTGGCATTCCAATTGACAAGTCAAATTTTTTCAGGTAGCAGTAGACCAGTAGGATAGCTACCGTTCTTTTGTTTCAAATGTGTGTTAAAATCAGAAAAACTTTTATCACTCAACATTGTTGGCTGCACACCTCATCTACTTTCAAGTTCTTTACCAGTTTTCTGCTTCCAATTTCTACCAATTCCTGACAGTTTTACCTTTCTTTCCACTTGTTTTTATTTAAATGCCTTCTGTAGTTAAATTATTAGTATTCTTGCCAGTTTTCTTTTTTTTTTATTTTTTTGATAGCTTGAGAAATTTTCTTGAACAAGGCAGAGGTACCATTTCCAAAAGGGCACATTTCAGCTTCTCAGTGTTTCCAGCTTTCTGAAGTTTCCCCCTAAACCACCAAATATTTATGTTACTGTTTCGGCCCTTACCATGTTCATCCATAACAGATGACTTGCTTGTATCCCAGCCAGCCCTACTTTGGGGGTTTCACAATTAATTCTTCTTTGCCAGTGCAGATGAGGTCAAACAGAGATTTCTCTTGCTTGCACGTTTTTCTTCCAGAGTCAGGATATTATTACTGCTCCCATTAGGAAGCTTGAGGTCATTTCAATATCAGCAAGAGACTTTTAGCATATTTTGCGTAGACAGAAATCAAACACAGTGTCACATCTCTCCCCCTACGCGGAGCAGAGAGGGAATCCGGTGGGCGGCCATTCTGCTTTCACACCTGGTGGTCTGTAGTCAATATGTGCTACTACACGATCTTGGTTTTATGCCAATGGAGAAAAAGGACATTTTCTTCCCAACCCAACTGTGCTGGCAGGGGAGAGAGCCACAGAGCAACACACCACCTTATGCCCACTGAAAACCACCAGCACAGCCAATCTGGTGCTGGTGCCCTTCGTATAAGTACCCTTAATTTGGTTTGGGTAAAATGAGGGACATCGGTTTCGGCTCGTGGCTGGCGTCAACGTGGCTGCTCTGGCCTGGCGAAGCAGTCACCACACGTGCAAGCATATTCTGCACAGCTGTCAGCAGCTGGAAAACAGGTGATCCTGCTTTTACAGGCCAGGATGCTTTTCCCTGCCTGTCACAGCTGCCTTTAACATTTCAGCTGTGGGGGCCACCTCAGCACCGGGGCCACCTGGGGTCTGCAGGATCCCTCTGCACGCTCCTCGCTTGTTTATCGCACCGGTGGCCGGCACTACAGATCAGCAATTAAAGCTCGCTCTCTCTTTGTATCCTTCAGTGTCTAAATTCATTTTGTTCTCAACATTACGGTTGCAGGCTAAGCAAGTGTTTGTCTGCTCCCTCTTTCTCGTGTCCCTTCTGTTATTAGTTTCTCGCTCTCTAGGGAGACCGACTTTCATGGCAAGGAACCCGGCATTTCATCCGCCCCTCGCCAGATGCCTCAGAGACCAGCTCCGCCGAAGTATTTTAATGAAAAATATGTTCCTGATGAAATTTGGATGGCACGTTAACAAAGACAGATCTTAGTCTTTAGCATCACAGCAGGTGTGTTGTGTGCAAACACAATCCACTGTGCTTCAAAGGGTTTAATAATGTAGTCTCTGTATTTATCCCGGGCTCATCCTCCTGTTATCCGGGGGTCTTTACAATTTCTATCATGTAATCACCGGGGCTAACTTGTGTTTTTTTAATCACTATATTTTGGACTGTGTCCCCTTTTTGGAGATGTTGACACAAAGGCGAGATGGATCTAAAAGAAGGCACGGAGAGAGAGCACTGTGACCTGAGCCACAGTCGTCGTTTTGTTTCTGGCTTTACAATTTGAGCATAATCTCAGTGAATCAGTTTACTCTGGCAGAAAAATGAAGACAAAGCCTTTTTCATCAAGAGTGGGAAACAAAAAGACCAAAGATCACTCATAACTCATAAAATACTCTAAGGCCATTGCATCAAAGGAGCTGTAATAAGTGCAAAATACTGCGATATTAGGAAAAATATCTTTCCACGTGTTCCGGACTGCTTCCTGCTGTGTGGATTTCTTTATTTTCTCCTCTGTATTAGAATGGATGAATGACAATTTTTTCTTAGTGATTACATTTTTAAGAAGTTGTGGTCATAGAGGGGAAAAAAAGCCTGGCAAAACACTCACCGATGTAAGATTTTTCAGATGTTAAAGGCAGGCAGTGAGTGAGACCGGAGTGTCAGTGCCAGGACTTCAGCACACGTTTTGAAGCAGGGAGCCACTCGCCGCACGCTTCCTCTCCTCTGAACTTCCCCGTCATCTGTAATCTTCTTAGAGTATTATTTTATTACCACACGTGATTTATAACCCGTTTAACTCAAACCAAACCCCAGTGCCACGACACCTCTACTTGTAAACCTACCCCACCGATGTGACAGGAGCTCCTGGAGCGGCTGTGTACCTGCGCGCCTCAGCACCTCCACGGTGGCACTGCCTGGCGCCGAATCTTTGCTGCCCGTCACACAGACTGGGATTGGGCACTGGAAACTCCTCGGCATTCAAAGGAAGCGTTGAGCTCTGTCACCACAAGAGACGGAGCAGACTGTGCAGCCGCAACTGTCTGACAGCGAAATGCAGTCGCCTTCACTTGTTAAGAGTGGACACACACACACACATGCCTGTGTATCCCTTCTCCTCCGAAACATCAAGCAAAATCTTGCCGACAACAAAAAGCTGTCCAAGTTTAGAAAAACCTGTACAGACCTCTATTAAAACAGAACGGGAGAATATTAGGAATTCAAATTGTTCAAATCCAAGTGTTTAAAAACAGCCTGGAAATTCTTTATGATACATAAATATTTCATTCTTCGCTGTCCAGAATACTGTCCGAGTTCCTCAGCAAGCGTTTCACTTGCTTTCCTGAAGGTGTTTGACGGCACTCCAGATGGCAGTGTGCCTTTAACCACCCCATTAGCCACCACCGACCCCAGTGAGCCTGTGGAAAAGGGTTTGGGCAGAGGCTGGTCAGAGCCGAGTGGAAGAGGGAAGGCAGGGGACGACGGGGGGATAGGGCAGGTGACAGCCCTCTTCAGCTGCTCAGGCTCAGCGTTTGTGTGGGGCTGGGACACTCGTGTCGAGTGGAAGTTGTATTTTCTCAGTCATATAGACAATGGAAGTTAACTAGGAGCAACATTTTGGTGTAATTTTGAATACCAGAAATTGACACTTACTTCTTCTTGGGCCTTTATGCTGTGCCCACGCTTACTGTAGATGAATTAGGGAAAGGAGGAAGATTCTTTACATGTAACATCAGCCTATTTAAATGCCCCTTGAAATCCTTTCGTAGCTTTGTGGGCGTGTGGGTATCCACCGGTCTGTATTTAAATCACAGACTCCACGACAGGGAAATACATTTAACTGTGGTTTGAGATAAACGGATGACTCTGTTGCATAAAAACAGATGGAAACTTTTCTTTTAAAGGTATCTCTCTGCAAGAGGATAGTTTTATCCTGTCACAATAGTCCCTGAATACTGTCCATGAACACTGGGCATGACAAATACCCGTGCATACATGAAATCTGGCTGCAGATGGGCACGTTAAGGAGCCACGGCTGCTCATCCCCACTGATGAGATCCTTTGGTACCCCATCTTCACCACTCCAAGTTGGCTCTGGAAAGCATCGTCCGGTCTGCCCGCTGCTTTCTTCACAAGAGAATGATCAACATCGATGGCCATCTCTGACATGCAAGCTTGGTACATGGATGGATGCCTTCACCAACGCCCGGCAGGAGGGGACTGATCTTGTGGCGAGGACTCGCCACCAACCAGAAAGGCAGCTTGTGGAGAGGTGCAAGGGATGGAGACCACCACACGCCTGTGGAGAAATGGCAGCTTAGACCGGTGTGAGGCCTCCCGAGGGCCGCCTCAACCCGCACCGCGGCTCTCCAGCTTCTTCATCACTGAAGGGAAGGCCATGACCGTTCACCCGGGGGCCACGCAAACCGTGAAGAGAACTGTTGGAGGCCCGGCTCCGGCACGGAGCCCCCTCACCGGGGCAGGGCCGCTGGCGGAGCCCGGGACGGGTACGGCGAAGGGGACCCCGACACCTCCCTCCCCCGGCGGGCGGGCGGCCGTCACCGCGTCCCTCCCGGAGGCCCCTCTCCCACCGGGGGCCGCCACACCCCGGCGGCGGGCGGGAAGGCGTGTGA
>VXAK01020490.1:44019-93197 GCA_013399435.1 Arenaria interpres | reverse complement strand
AGGCGACTGAACGGCAGGGTAGCCCCGGGCTACCTCAGGCTGGGTGGCGAGCAGCGGGACGGAGCCCCGCCGGCAGCGGCTGGCGACAGCCCGCCGGCCGCCTGCGAGGGCTGCGGAGGGGACCGAGCGGCGTGTGCCCTACGGCTGGGTTCTTCGGGTTTTTAAAAATGCCCCTGTGAGTTCCCGGCTCTGGTTTCGTACGCGCCCCCCGCCCGCCCGCGCTTTCCCCGTGGTTTTCCCTCTCCCCGTGAGGCGGGGACCGTCCCGCCGGGTGCTTCGGCGCTCCCGAACCGCCGGCGGCACCCACACGGAAAGTAATTGCCATGTTCTGGGCTTTTTTTTTTTTTCCTTTTCTTGCGAATCAGTGGTAAGTAGGATTAATTTTCAGCGCTTTTCAGCAGGTTTAGCCATTTCTACTTTATATTATCAGCCGCTAGATGAAACCGGGCGAGTCTACGACAAAAATTCAGTGTAAAGCACGGGAGACAGCTTCCCGGTTCTCTTCTTAATACTCTGACTTTGTGATATTTCAGACCTGCTTCTCACACGTATTTCTTATTATTTCAGCTGTGCAATATGTAGCCCCCATACGATGATCATGAAGGGGAATGATCATTCCCCTTGACCAAGTAATGAATGATCATTATGATCATTCCCCTTGACCAAAAGGGGAATTACAGAAAGTGAACTACATATATATATATATTTAAGAAATCTAGAGGGGAAAGGAAAGAGTGGATGACTGCATTCCGTCCCTTATGCCATAAGGGGTGATCTAATGTATTTAATTCTTCGCATTCATTATTTATTATAGCTTGGACACTTTCCCAAATCTCCTTATGCTTAATAAACTTATTTTCACTGTACATTTTCCAAAGTAAATCTCATCCATATATTCAGTCTGCTGTAGCCCATAGGTTTCAAAGGACGGATGTTGCTGGCCAGCTAGCTCTTGTATTGCCGAGTTGAAATCAAAAGGAACTGAGAAATCCCAGGGTTTTGTGAGATCAGACCCCAAATGTTGATGAAAATAGCTTTTACCAGCTAATTACTGGGTATTTTTCTTGCGCACAGAGAATCTGGTGCTGTCAGTTTCAGTCTGGCGAATTTAGATGCATAATTTTAATAAAGCCATTATCTGATAACAATGTAAAATTGTCTGATGTGTAAATAAGAATGAAAGATGCCTTTGAGGATGTCAGCTCTAGCCCCCTGCTGTGGCAGACATCGCGTATGCGCTTTCCTTGCTAAACTCATCTTCCAAGAAGTGGCATATTTTTGGCCCTGACCACTCTGACTGGTCAGCAGTGATTAGATTTTGATAAAATGTGATGCACACCTGAGGTGCTCCCTCTTTAATGTCGAAGGGGGAGGATTATATGGGAAGTTCTGAAATTCCCAGCAGGTGGTAACACTTCAATAGCTGCCTAATCCCACATTGCAGTAAGCGAATGCTGGTTGAAAATAATTAATCTCTTTCCTGCCATACAGATAAAATGTCTTAAATTTGCGGAAATGTTGCAGATACACATTTCTTTTTGCTGTTAGGGCTGCTTGGTGTCCCTCAAGTGAAAGGTAGGGAGGATTTAGGGACTTTCAGGCTTTTCCATCTCTAGCCTATTTTACTGCCATCCTCTCCTGCATAACCAGAATTGTGCAAATTTCGGGTTGCAAATATGACTGAAAAATGTTTACTAATAGAGAGCTACTAAGGAAACTGTTCTTCATCTGGGATTGGTTTATTTCCTTTACATTCTGGCAGCATTTTGCTTGTTTTAAATTCCAGCTGGTAAGTGTTTTTTTCTGACAGACCCTGGCCGGTTCCCTGGGTCCATCGGGGTGGCTGGGGTATGCACCGCTGTTTGAGGGGGGAGGCAGGCTGGTTCCAAGAGGATCAGTCCTCAACCTGACCCCCTGATTTACTCCTTCCCTGAGCCCTTCTTGTGCCTTCTTCTCACGTGTGCTTCAAGTCGTGGCACGTCCCATGCTGTGGCTGGATCCACGTGGAGCTGTGGAGCCTGGGGGACAAGGAGGGACAGGGCTGTGCTCGCTGCGGGGGGAGAGATGAGTAGAGGACAGGTCTCTTCCCGATTCCTGAAGGAGGATGGAGGGGAGGGCTCGGCTCTTGCCAGGGATTTGCAAAGAGGAGGAGGATTGAGGATCCTGTGGCAAAATATGGGATCCATCAGTGGCACTCCCCTTCGCGTGAATGAGGCTCCAGAGCACAGAGGTGTTGAGTGCCGTGAGTTTGTGTTCTCGTTAAACTCCGTGCTTGGTGATGGAGTAGCTGATTAATTCCTGATGTCCCTTTCCTAACTGCAGGGCTCGTTTGCCTCTCATCTCCCTTATGAAGGGGGAGTAGCTGCTGCGTGCTGTGCTGTTGCAGCTGATGGAGCTGGTCACCGGATAGCTGGGCTAAATCAGCAGGTGACAGCACTTGGAAGAGGTGGCCGGTTTCTGAAATGCCATGTCCACTCTGTGGCCTTGGCTACTGCTGCAAAAAGTACTGGGAGTCACAAATCTAGTTGGTGTGTGGTTTGTTGTTGTCTTGGGCTTGGTTTTTTTGTTTTGTTTGTAAAACCAAAAAGGACCACAAAATACTTTATGATTTTAATGACGTAGCTAAATAGGGACCTTATTTGAATAGATGAATATATGTGACTCTAATGGTATATATAGCCTATTCTGTTACTTCTTTACTTGCAAAAAAAATATTATAAATAAAACTGTAAATTTCATGTTTGTTTCTCACGCAGTTCCTGACACTGTGGTGCCTGTAAACCTTGTAGTTCATGGTGGATTTATTCTTGTAATACCCAAACCAGAGACTGAGGTGCTATTTCCAGTGGAGAGCTATGACACAAGAAAGCTAAGTGATGTGACCAAGATCTCACAGGAAATCTGTTCCAGAGCAGGGACTTGACGTTTTCCTGTGTCACTTGTGTTACACACAAGCCTCTTGGTCTTCATTTCCAAGGCCCTTTTTGGCTTATCCCCTCCTCATCTGTGATTTCCAATTCCCTTTGGAGAGGAAGTCCTCCGCTTCCAATCAGCCCATTACACCGTCTCTTGGAAGAAGAAAGCATCTTTTTATGTTGCTGTGCTTCTGCTGCGTCTCACACAATAGAGCCTCAGTTCGTGCTTGTCCACGAGAGCAATAAATTAAAAAAGCCAATTATTCCAAGTCTGATAGCCTTCTCTGTTCGATCATTTTTCGTCTCATTAAGTTAATGAACTTGAGGTAGAAGATCTGAAGAGAGTAGAAACCATTTAAGATGCACTGTCTGCCTTGAAAAGCAAAATTTTATGCGAGTATGAAAAGTGGAAGACTAATGGAGCGGGGGGCAGGAGGCAGAGATGTGGAGAGTTTTGAAGAAGACCTAAACATGAGAAGAAATCTAGAAAGAAGTTGGCTTAGGGAAGACTGAGAGGAAAGGGGAGAAGTCTGAACTGGGTTTAGAGGCCAGCATACGGCCTGTCCAAAACTGAGGTGAGGGGACAGGAGGGAAAACTGAAGGAGGGAAGAGGAACAAACCCGTGGGGAAAGTGGGGGAAAGGAGCAGGGTGATACTACCCCAGAAATGGGCCGCTGATCCTAGCATTCAAAGCTGCTCTTAGAGTTGAGCTAGCAAAGGGACAAGATCTCAGGGAGGCTTCCTGGAGACCTTTTGATGGAGGCTTTGCCCAAAGGCAGGGCTGTTTCGCAGCCCGTAGCCTGAATTAGCTGTGGGTGAGGTGGGAGGGCTCCCGCTGCAGCGCAGTGATGGCAGAGGGTAAAGTAGCCCCGGGCTAGGCTTCCAGAGGCACCTGAGCTCACTAACTGGAAGTTAGTTTTGGTACCGTGTCAAATACTCCCGTTTGTGGCCTGGGTGTTGCCTGTGCTGCACGCCGGAGCCTTTTTCCCAAGCGAGCCAAGACAGCACAGAGGGAAGGAGGTTTTGGTCTGATGAGTGATCAGCGTTACAGAAACACCCAAGGGCTCTCAGCTCCATCCCTGGCCTTGGTTAGAAGGAGTCCCTGTCCTGAAAAGTCTGCGCTCTAGATACAGGGCGGGAGAGGTGGGGTGGGAAAGAAGAGGAGCAGGGTAAGGCTGCAGTTGGCTGACCTCGTACGCCTGGCAATGGCAGGAACAGGACCAGAAGTCAGGTCTCCTGTGCCTCCTGCCAGCACCCTGTCTTGACCACGCTGGGTCGGGCTGACACACACAAATTCAGATGCACGGTGACTATCTTGATTGAGAGTGTTCTCCCATGCAGGCTTTTTTTCTTTCTTCCCGAGGATTTATTTTCCCTTCCATAGCTCCGTTTCCTCTCTGCAGCGTGTCGCTCATTAGGCTGAGATTAGGATTATTTGAATTTCACCTGTCAGTATGTGACTCTCTGACAGAAGTATTTGTAAAAGCCATTTGAAAAATACGTAGCTATGAAAGCTAGAAATAGAAAGGACCCATTAAATCATCGTGGTCGTGGCTCACAAAGCGTTTTTTCCCCTCTTTATTTCAGAGCAGTTTGCAGAAACGCTGCCTAAATCCTGCTGTTTTCCTTGAGCAGTTATGCCAGAGGCCAAGGCGTCTGTCGCAATTATTATTATTTTTTTTTTTAAATGAAACCTTGCCTTTTCTTCCTTGGACCACTGTGATTCTTTGTTTTCATTAACCCACGAATGATCCGTAATGATAGATGAATGACGTCCCAGGCACGGTAGCCGTGGGCCGCCCGGGAGGGCAGGCTGGCTCTCCACCGCCCTCAGCGAGCAGCCCGCCCCTGTCTTGAGGCGTAAGGTTTGTCTTCCTGTAATTTACGGCGTATCAAGTGAAATTGTGGGTGGTGGCGGTATCACTGTCCCTATCTAATTCTTTCTGGAGCCTTGTCAAGTTCATGGGCCGGATGATGATTATTCCCTTCAGATACGTACAGCGATTATTGTAATGGGCTTTTACTGAGCAAAGCCATGCTGTTAGTCTTTTCTTAGAAATGATTGTCTCCAGCCACTTGGCACGGAGAACAGTTTAAAAAGCTTTCATATAATAATATGAATATAATAACATGTCTGCAGTCTTTTAGTTCAACAAGTCTAGCAATGTAATTGTCGAAACATCTCATTTGTGATTCCTAAAGATGTATTTGATCTTTCCTGTACCTGGTTCCTATGTTTTACCCTTCTGCTCTGCAGCTTTGTTCGCACCTAACTTATGTCTGCTCCAGTGCCAGATTTCTCTATAAAATTAGGTTGTAAACTTTATGGAACAAGAACTTTCTTGCGTGTTTGCATGATGCTGAGCGCAGTAAGACTGACTTGCTGATGCTCCTATGCCGTACAAAAGAGCAATTCTTGTGTTTTGGGAACGATTCCCTTGAGCTAGATCTTCTCTTTTTAGATTCTTCCCTACTTCTGTTTCTGAACCAAACTGTTGTTTTTGCTGCTATCATTGTGCTTCCAGCCTGTTTTATGTGATTATTATGAGACTTATAAACACTAGTGTTTAAAGCACGTGGGCATAAAATTGTGAAACTTGCCAAAAGGAATTCTATTTTTTGTTGGCTTATCAAGGCTGTGGAGAAAGTAAGCTTAAAAAATGCTGGAGGAAAAAGTGGAAGTTAGCACCTTTTCCATCTGATCGGTCTGAATGACATAAAAGGCAGTTATATACCTTTCATAAATCTAGTAAGATAACTAAATATATTACTGGACCTGAATAACAGTGCAGTTTGGTAGTTTTCTACTGAGTCTCTCTCATGCTTGAAAACAGTTCACAGTAATTCATATGAATTGTGTAGCAGCAATAAATCTTCAATATCAATAAGTGCTGAGGTCAGAGTTGCACAAAATACTACTTATTTCGCTATCATGAGTCTTGATCTTAATATAAGACATGTACAGCAGCAGTTACTGCAGTGCAAAGGTAAATTGCTGTGACCTGTCTTTGTTGTTCTGGCCCAGGAGATGGCATTTCCGGAGGGAAAATTTATTGTAATTGTACTTGTACTTGCAGTTGTACTTACTCAGATCCATTGATACAGTATTAGTAGTTATTAAGTAAATGGGTGAAAAGTGTTGATTAATAGTGTATTATTTTTACTTACGAGTGAGATGTCTTCCTTGTATTTTATGAAGCAAAGTCAACACAGCTGTAATTTTTCAGCTTTCAGGTGTTCTTGGGAAAAAGTGCCTGCACTTCGGAGCTGAAGAAGGACATGAGGAGTAAAAGGACCTGGGATCTCACTGGTCAGAATGAAACAGATGTTGAAAGATTTTTCAAATCTGTTGTTAGTAGTGCTCTGTGACTATGGTGAGTATTAGAGCTATCAAGGGAAAACGGTGAGATGTATATTCACATGGTGGTTTTGGATGGTGCCATTTCCAGGTGGTCTGTTGAAATCAAATGCCACAGAAGCCACCACTGATACGCACAGAATATAGTCTAGATCTTACGCAATATTTAGATGGAAAATGCAGCTTGCATAAACTACCCCTGCAGATCAGAGTGGCAGGAACCTTCCCTTCTGTAAATTTGCTCAGAGAAATAAACAAGATGAATGAACAGGTTTCCGTGGCATCATTGAGGGACTGGCTGTGTTAGCAGCTGTAACTGGAACTCTGCTCTCTTGTGAGACTCATATTTCATAATATTTAATGAAAGTCATGAAACATAGACCTATTTTAGGTATCCATACCAGAATGGGTGGAACTGCGCCATACAGCTACCTGTTTCTCACCATTAACTGTAAAAGGAATCTGTGGTGGCTGGCTGAGATCTAAGCATCTGCAGTGTGGGCAACCTCCTGTGGTTGAGTGAGCCCCCATCCAATGGACCTAAGTTGCCACTTGGAGAACTTTTGAGAATGCTCCTCTGCCCATATGATAAACCAAAGGTTGGTATTCATACTCATTCAATTTCAGTCATGTAAAATTAGGCAGCTAGTCAGAGGCAATCAGTCTCATTTGAGAAGCCCACGAATAAATCAGCACATGTCGAAAGCAGCTCCAACCCATCTGCAGTCTGAGATGTGTGGAATGAAAAAGCACCTCCTTCTCACCATCAGGTGCCAAGGAGGGGGGTTAGACATCTACGTTCGAGATGATAGACAACTGTAAGATGCCTGCAAGCTGAGAGGCATCCTCTACATGGCGTCTTATCTTTTCCAAGATACGGAAAGAGTGTACCAAGTAGGAAATATCTTTGCAAAGGGAATTAATTCTTTATCGCACAGTGAATTAGAAATTTTGAAAATGGGACTCTCAATTCCTGAATAATACATATGTTTTCAAAAATTACATTTGTAATTTAAAAGCAGCATTCTGACAGCTGCAGTACGTTGTCAAACCATGCTAAAGGATTAAGCCATGCACTGCTGAAACGTCTGTAGCATGGAAAAAATGGAAAAAAGGATTGTTTACTCCCCACTTGTGGAACAGGCCACGGTAGCAGGTAGTTCACACACCAGACATCCGAAGATCTCTTACAAAGAAGAGAAATGTGTACAGTTTGCTCTCCTTGTATGAGTGAGAAAAATCTGATTATAGGTAATGACTGAATACTAAGTATGCTCAGCTGCTGAAGCCTCGGTGCTTGCTCCATCTCCGCTCTAGAACAAGGGATCACTAGAAGGTGTAAGGAACCTAGAATTGCCATCTTTTAGCTGAACTTAATTCCAGTAAAAGTAGAGACACTTGTCTGTGGCTTTTAGTACCATTTCTTCTTTTAATAAGACAAAATTAATTAGCCAAGTTGGGAACACTGCACTGGGTGGGAAACACAGTGAAAGTAAGTATTTAATTCACTTAATCCAAGAAGTGAGGTAGTGATTGCAATATCCACTGGTTCTTGGTGAGTCAATCCTGGCATTCACAACTAGTTGACTCAGAGATAAAAGCTATTATTCCTGAACTTTATAGAGCGTAGCACAGTAAGTGATTACAAGGTGGGGTTAAAGAGCTAAATGTCTGCTGCAAACTTTAGGTGCATCATATTTTGCCTTATTTCCAGTTAGAGGGAATAATTCAGAAAATTACTTCCAAACTGTTCTGCATATACACATCATTGAGTATCACATGTGTAAATAGTTTTTTAATGACTGTTTAATTCCTATACTTCTCTGTTTCAGACCAAGACTATTTTTTAAATGATCCAGTATGTTCTGGAAAATTACCGTAATGCTAAAAAAAAGCCCTAACATACAACAAAACAGTATTCTCTTTTCTTATCAGTTTTTCTGATGCATTTGTTCTTCTTAGCTGTGTGCTACTGGTAGCTGACATGCCAACAGCACAACCCAAGTTGGCTTAAACACAATTAAAAATAAAGAAATATCAGAATAGCACCCTCAAATAATTCTTCTTGCTCTTCGATAAAAACAAGGATTTTCCTTTTGATCTTTCTAAGCGTGAGTTCTTGCAAAGACTCCTCTGGCAGGTTGTTGACACCACAGCCAGGCTCCATTCAACCGGAGACCATTGTAATAACAACCAAAAATATACAAAGTATACAATATACAAAAATATGCATTGAAAGCTGCCCCCTGAGTGTCTGTCCAAACAACTGGGACCAAATTTTGGCGTGTGACAGAGTCCCGTGTGCGCAGTAGGCTGGAGGACAGCTGAAGGAGCTTGTGGTGGAAGCTGGCTACTTCTGACTGGTGCCTTTATGGAACATGGTGTAAAACTGCTATATGGGCTGTCCAAAAGTGCAAAGTTTTTGTGTTATTAACCAAAGATGGGGGAAAGGATGCCGTGAGCCGAGGTGCACCAGCCAGAGCTCTGTAATGCTCTAACAGCATCCTCCAGTAATGCTCATTTTCCTCACTTCCCAAGTGATCTGCATTAGGGTTGATGGGAGCTACGTGGAAGTCCCCTGGCCTCTCTCCAGTCCTCCCACACACATACACAGTGGTGTTAATTCTTCACGTCTGAGCCTTACCAAATAATAAACAGCGCAAGAGAGTCAAGGCAGTTGTAAAAGAGAGTAAGGACAGTAGAGCAGTAGGTACAAACATCAGTGCTTTTCATTACTATCGCTTGAGTGTTTTTGTTGTAAGTTTAAAGCGTGAAGTTGAAATTTTTCATGCTGGGTTTTTGCCACGGTCTGATTTCTTTTTCCCTCATAATGTTTCAGCTAGGTTGAATCTAGGCCAATTCCTTTGTAGAGAAATGCATCGTTTTGCCCACGTTCAAAGAAACCAAAACCAGCAACTGGCAACCATTTCACTGGGAAACTCCAAAACACAGTGGGAACTTCATGTTTGTTAGAGTGCTCACGGTGGCCTGGGACGTGCTTTCTGCTGTCCTTAGGAAGATTTGCCCAGACTTGGTCCAGATATAATGCCTTGTAAAGGAGTTAGTGAGGAAGTTCTCTGAAAGGTCGAGCGTGCCCCAGCTCCTGTTGGCTCCTCTTCCCAGCCCCACGCCAATACTGTGCATGCTCCAGCCCAGGGTGGCAGAGTTCCCCCACATTTGTGATACTGGGCACAAGAGTTGCTTGTCTGGTGCTCTCTGCTGTCATGCCAGCAGTGAGCAAGAAAGGTGGGAACTTGCTGGAGTTAATTACAGGCCTGAGGAATGAGAGAAGGTAGAAGACCTCTAAGGCAAAGAGATGAGGGCAGGAGTTCGGGGAACCATGGCAACGGTAAAAGAGTTAGGATAGTACCCAAGAGATACTGACAGTAGGTGACAGTAGGAGCAGGACTGGAAAATACGGACAGGCACAGATGAGCAAACCATAACATGAAGAGCGAGGAGATTGTGTCCCCGGGCAGTTCATAGAGAGCCATTTTTCACAGGCGTTCAGGGTCTGTTTCCTACTCTCTGAGTGGAGATCAGGTTTGCTGGGGTGCCATGTGCTCGCTGCAGCTGCGATCAATGGGACCCTGCTTTGGATATCTGAAGGACCCTTGTGTTTAAGATCAGGTCCTGGCTTTCTTAGGGCATCCACAGTTAGTTGCTACTTGAAAGTTTTCACCTTTGTGCCCGTGCCTTGGTTCCTAACACACTAAACAAGAATAGTGACATCCTCTCATCTTTTGGGAATATTGGAAGGATAAACTCATTAATATTTCTAATGCACTAATATGCTATGATAAGAGAACAATAGAAGAGTCCATGGGGGAAATGAATAATTCTGTGTTATCAGGCTGGATTTGGGATGGTGTGCAGTCAATAATACATGGGACCACCCATGGAAGAATGAGAACAAAAGAGCCCTCTAGTAACGAGTACCATCCATCTGCCAATGAAGCAGCGTCTTCTGGAAAAAGTGGTACTGAGTCATGCAAATTAAAGACTGAATTATAGTACATATATTTAAGAGTTTATGCATGATTTATATGTGTAAGGCTGTGCATGCCACCTTCATTTGGACTTTATGGATGTGGTTGGAGCTGGTTATTTTCAGCATGTGTTATAACTGTTGGAGAGTAATAGGCGCTTCTAGAACCCGCTGCACCTCACCCTGATGTGAATGTCTGTAGCTGGTCAGATGAATTTCTTCCTGAAAATGTTCCCTGCTGACAAGAAAGTGAATCCAAGGTGACTAACTCAAATTGAACCTTCGAGTGGTAGGCGTCTAATATGTGAGATGAGTCCTGCTACTCCTGACTGCTGCGTGCTTGCCTTGGCAGTTGCAGTGTTTTTCCAGCAAAGCTTTCTTTGAGGTAATCTTAAGACATGTGTAGCAGATTTAACAAGTCAAAGTATTGTTAGTTGATACTACTTATGAAAGGAGTGCTTTAACTGAAGTTTTAAATTTCCATAGCACCTTCCATCCAGGACTCATAAGCCTTTTCCCCGACAATTAATTAAATAAAGATGTCTTGCGGCACATTCTGTGTCTGAAATAGATGTATGCAGTTCCCATTTTTCAGATAACCTTTCTATGTCTGAAATCCTTAAGTTTCAAGTGACGCAGAAAATCTAGCAGAGCTGAGAACCGAAATGTGATCTTCCCAATCCATTGCTTTAGATATCATCTATCCCCACTAGTTACAGCATGTCTCAGGATAATTTGGCAACTTGCACAAACATGGTCATGCAAGAAGTGAATTTAAAAAGACTGTGCCATTTATGATGAAATGATGTCATTTAGACATGTTGCACCACATCTGAGACAAGAAAAGTGCTGCAGTCACCATCACTGTTATTTTCAGCTCTTTCACTCAAGTGTCTCTGTGATGCAAATGAGCAAAATGAAAGATTCATAAGACAGAGCAAGAGAAGAAGCTTCAAAAAGCATCATGCAGACTTCCTATTTTATTTAATTTGAGGGACATTTTTCATGTTTCTGTATTAAGAAACTACTGTCCTTTTTTTGCTAAATTGTATCTAAAGCAAGTGAAACAACAGCTGGCCACTGTTAAGTGGACTTTAAGAGTCTGTAAGTGAAAGAAGTTGAGAAGTTTGAGGATCTATCCTGATAAATAAAGTTTTCTGTGAAACTTTTGGGTTGGTTTTTTTTTGGGGGGGGGGTGGTGTTTTTTTAAACCTTGTTTTTAACCTCCTTGAACATGTTCCTGCAGTGGACTTCGAGCTGCTCCAAACCACATCCCTGCACAAAGGAGAGGTGGTGAGCTTTAATTACTATAGCTAGAACCTCTTTTTTTTTTGTGTGTGTGTGTGTGAACTGGTTCACTTTAAAAAGTTTGAGAACCACTTCTTGAATATCCACTTTATACATTTTCATTTTCTTCCATAAGGTAGATTAGATAAACCATCAGTTGTCTCTTTGGTTCTTAATACTGTTGTGAAACTGTTTTCCTTTCAGTTCTCGGTGATGTGGAATACCTCCTATTGGAGCGCCCGGGTCATGTAGCCTTCAGCAATGATACAGTGTCTGTGGAATACCAGTACTATAGTGGTGGTAATGTGTCAGCAGAGCATCTGTCCATCCTGTTGCTGGATGCCAGCACCAACGAAATAATTGCAAGAAAACAGCTTCCAGCAAATCAGTCCCAGGGGATGGTGGAGTTTGAGTGTTTCCATTTCAAGAGTGCTGGGGACTTCTTGTTCGGAATGGTGTCTCCCAGCGATAACGGCAGTGCTGCCCAGTGGAGCAGAAGAAGCACGTCTACCCTCCATGTGGAATGGCCTGTATTTCACATTGATTTAAACAAGAGTTCAGAGGGGCTTGGGAACTCCCTTCAAGTTGGACTTTTTACAAATGAGCAGTTGTGTGCCATGAACGAGACAGTGGTTTCACTGGATGTGATATTCACTAGCACCCTTTATGAATTCAGAAGAGTAAGCTCTGATGAGACTCTGGGCATCAGAACTAGCAAGGGAATCCCACTATCTAGGTCCCAGTGGGTAGAGTTTGATTGCCCACCTGTTGGTCAAGAAACATACATCACTGTGTTACTGAAGTCGTTAGAAACACATTCCATCATTACCTCCATCGGACCCATAGATCTCGTCCACAAGTTTGGATACAGACTGGTTGTGGCACCAGAAGCAACGTGCAAAACTTTGGTTCAGGTCTTCGTAGTCTCTCCACCGTGCACTTCTATCAGCGGAAAAATTGTCGTCTATAAAGAGGCTCTCAAGCTTCCTATTCAAAGAACAACGTGGCTGTATGAGAACATCCTTCACCCAGGAGACAACAGGACAGAATTTAACTGCACTTTGTTTGATGTGGGGAAGAACAAATACTGCTTTGACCTCTTTAATTTCTCAAACCGAAGCCATTTCCCAACAAGAGTTAAGGAGTGTATGATGATCCAAAGGAATATGGGTTTGTACTGATGTTTGTCCTCTCTTAGCTAAAATCAGCACTCTTCCCCACCACCATGGGTGGTGATAAATAGGTTTGATTGTGGTGTCCCCTATTGAATAGTTACGTTTTGGGTCTTCTACACCAGACAAAACAGTTGTAATGTCACATGCAGATGGGAACAAGATGGAGTAGAGTGTGATGTAGAGGCATACACAGGGATGTTTGGTAGCAGATGCCACTGTGGTAGCTTGAAACTGCCATAAGTTAACACTAAGTACCAACCAAAGCTGTTTGGGGCATTCTGAATAATCTGTCTATCCAGTCTGGGTAAAACCGAAACTTGCCTCTCAGTGAGGTAAGAAGCTACTGCAGTAGATCTGGCCCATTGGAGACACTAAAGATAGGATTAGTTTTACCTACATTTAAGTGTTTAAAAGGCAAGTGTCCAACATTAAGTAGTTGTCTAGCTTTTTAGTCAAGAGAGAAAGGCATCTCATAAGGGTGATTAATAGGTGTAGAAGAAACACGGGCTGAATCTTTACCCTTGTGTCTCTTTCTCTAGACCATTTGCTGCACGAATTTAGAATCCCACCTGTTACATACACAAATTTTGGTGAAATGAATCAGGACTCGGCCATAATGAAAGACACTGTTGGGTCACTTGGATAGCTTGCAGGTTTTTCAAGCAGCCTTTCAAGACATGTCTCTGCTGCTGCATAAAACAGACCAGGGTGTATTTTCTGACCCATGAGGCCACCTGGCAGATCAAGGGTCACATTCATATAGCTAAACTTTTCCTCCCAGGAAAGATTAGAATAATATTGACTGCCAACTAGGGACAATCTGTGGTCCATATAGTCATTTGAGCCATGACCAGACATGGTCTGGGAGGGTGCTGGTTGGCAGAAGCCAAAATCATGTCCAGCAGTCTGAATGATCATGGTTAAGGGACAATCACAGTTAAGTATGATCACAAGACAGAGCTTGAACCCGTTCTTCATCCTTGTTTAAGGAATTTCTATATATTCCATTTATAGCTACAAATCTTACGCAAATGTAGCTTCAGAGCTGGCAGTCCGTGGTTTGGCAGAGTCAACAAATCACAGTAGCATGGCAGAGGAAGCAGATGAGGCAAATGTCCTTCTCATCCCTCATTTGTGGAAGGCAACCACAGTGAGGGATGGGCTGTGTGTGGGTGAGGGGATTGGGACTGTGTTGTGTTAGGTTGTGTTGCCTACACCCTGGAACGGAAAAGTGAATGTTCTCATTTGGAGCAGGCTTGTGTCCAAACGTAATGAGTTAGTCTTTCCCGTGTAAACACTTCAAAGAGTTTGGGTTGAAAGGTTTGAGATGTACACTGTTTCCTACGCTTCCCCACCCTGGTCTCCCTGAAAAGGAAGCGCAGGAACTTGAGCCAAAAAAGGGTCATTGTGCTTCATGGGCAGGTCTCTGAGTGGAGTCATTGGGAGACCAGGAGTGTAGGACATGCTCCATAGCACACAGTCCAGACACAGCCTATCTTAATTAGGCTCCTAGTGTCATATGGTCTTACTTTGTACTATTTCATAGATTCTAAAACTGTTAGCTCTTTAATTAACACTCTGTACTAAAAATGACCTCTGTTTTCACCGTGTGCCAAACTTAGTACGTAGTTCTCTTCATCTTAACTTCCCATCTGCATTCTCTCTTGGCACTCTCTCTCTTCCTTTGGCATAAGAAAGTCTATTTAAAATGAAAGCATATTATTTTCTTAATGGAGATAATTCTCAAGGAAGAAGGAAGAGAGAATTCTTATTCTTTCTCTGGGCTTGAGTGGTATGTTACACTGATACGATCTAGATAATTACCCTGACAGATGAATACCTAGGATATGACATAAATACGTTTCTGGGCCCAATATTTGACTGTTTTAATTGATGAGATGCACCTTAAGCAGTGACTCCCTGCAATCTGCTTTGTTTCCTTGGGTACCCCGATAGCACCCTCCTTACAACTGCAGTCGAAAGAATCAGGCTATGCCTGTGAAGAACAGAGTTAAGTCAATAGCTGCCAAGTTAGAAGTGTCAAACCTACAAAGCCGATGAAAGCAAAACCACACCGCGTAGCCGTAAATAAAATGTCAATCTGAAATTAATTAGACTGCAGCATATCTGACTCCGTGCCTGTATCTGCGAGACTTCAAAGCCCTCAGGCGGCGTTTGGAAGGAGCGGGGTGTTCTGGGAGGGGTGCATCAGCCTGAAGCCATGACAGGCAGAGTGAACCTGTGCTGCCTGCGATGGCCGTCCGCGTCCTGGCTGCTTTGGAAAGTCTTCTCCTGGGCTCAGGAATGTCTCTCACCCTGCTGCAGGGCACGGTGCGTAGACCCAAATCCCTGCTAGCTGTTCGTGTAGAACGTACGGCTGCTGCACAACAGGCGCCTCTCCTCAAGTCGCTTATTTTCTGCGTTGGACTAAATGAACTCAGTCAGCTTAAGGCAAGGACAGGTGATAAATCCTCTAGTCTGGGCTCCTGTGCAGCGTGGGCCATCACTTCTCATCCACTTACCCTGGTGTTGAGTCCCACAACTAGTCTTTGCATTTGACTGGCACTTATCCTCCAGAGAGATATCCAGTCTTTTGTTGAAGGCACCACAAAACAGAGACCTTTCTTCTAATTTCTCTCAATACTTTAATTTTATTTTTTTTTTAAAAAGACATCTCTGTGTTTCCTAACTCAAGCTCATCTAGCTTCATCCTGTTGTGACTGGCTCTTACTCTGCTGCTCCCTGCGAAAGGAGACAGCTATTTCCTATCCACTGGCTTACCCCCTTGAAGGTGTTTAGCACATCCAGATTGTCTCTGTCCTTCCAGATAGTCTCAGTGTTTTTTTAATAAACTGAAAAGGTTAAGTCTTTAGTTGGAAGGTATTTTCTTCAGGATTTGATTATTCTTCTGACTCTTTTTGGCTCCATTTCATTTTTTTTAAACAGCCCTTTTATTTGAGGACAGGGTTACCAGATTTGGGTGCTGTGTTCTGACATCCTCCTCACCCATGCCCCTTGAGCAGCTACTTACTGCTCCTCTGCTTTTATCTCCACCAATTGCGTTAGCTAATATTGGCATAACTTTTGCCCTGTAAAGTCATCTTGAGGTGTTTTTCCCTATGACCTTCCAATATGTAACCTACCATCCTGCGGGTACAATTTTTATTCCTTCTTCCTACATTTTCCTGATTTACAATCTAATTTGCTTGAGTTGTCCTAACTTAGCAAGTAACCTACATTGCTCATACAACTGCACTATCTGCTTATGTCATCACAAGAATGAGATACTTTCTCAGTAATGGTTTTATATTTGTTTTCCTGTCAACTAGGCAAGCACTGTACAGCACTGAGCCTTATACTAATCCCTTTGGACTCTCTCCAAATGCATTCCCACTCAGTGATGGTTTTCTGTTGACAATTGCATGTCAAATCTGTCACTCAGCCAGTTCTTACTTCATTTAGCATATGCTCTATTATTACGAAGCAGAGATACCGTCTTATAAAAGATCAAAGCTCCTAAATCATTAAAATTATCTTCATCCAAACCACAGAGGATGAGATAAAAGAAGATTATTTTGCCACACCTGTTTTCTATAGATCAGTTATGTTCCTGACCCTTCGTCCGTCTTGCTCTTTACACCTCATTCCAGCCAGGTTTAGTCCAGCTTGTGGAACAGGGATCTGGCTTGTGGCTGGAGTAGGAAGGAGAAGGCTCCCGGTGGCTCTCAGTGGGCCAGGACAGCAGCTCTTCCAGCCGAGGTCATCAGCTTCAGAATGAGTGTCACAAAAAAAAATCTTGTGCTATCTAAGACTGTGAATATATCTATTAAAGGTGGGGAATATGTTTATTAAGTGTGAGCCAGCACTTGTGCAGCTTTCTGTAGACTCCAACTGGAGAATCTGTGAAAAAATAACAGCGAGATGTGAGTCACTTCATTCATCTCAGTGGGATGTTAACTGTTTCACGCAGGTGACTTAGAGAAAGTCATGCAGCTATTTTTTTTCCCCTGTGTTTGACCGGATTATTTGAATGTCTGAGGTGGGAAACTCTGTTAGATCATCTTACCCAGCAACAGATGCACTGCAGGCTCATTCTTTTCAATGCTTTATCCTGTGCTTTGCTCATCTGGTTTGTAAGTGTCCCCAGCAGTGAGACTTTTGCACTCCTTAGAAGGATGTTCCATTTCCTAGCATGCATCCCACTTGAAACATTCAGGATGAGACTGATAAAGTGAATCAGTAATGCTACAGCATGGAAATGGGCGTATTTTCTTCGTATTTCCAGTGTTAATTAACTTTCTTTTACAGTTCTCAGTTACACTCTGGAGACCAGTTTCAACTTTGGTGTAACTCCCAGTGAAGTCTCTTGCACTTGCTGACACCAGAGATGAATTTTGTTCATCTGACTTCTGCTAACTGTCCAAAAAAGCTATCTGCAAGTCAGCAGGGCATAAGGAATGCAGCTGTTGCCAGCAAAGGGAAAGAGGAAGGTAGGGAAAGACCTTCTGAAGGGAAAAGTAATCGGTAAGGGAAGAGAGAAGTACGTGGAATATCTAGGGGTCAGGCAGGGATATACATCTTCCATCAAATTCTTGCTCCCTGAATAAGACTGTATGAATCAGACCTGCTTATCTGTAGGAAAATCTGGGAGCCAATTAGCTCTATTGCCTGAAACTGTACCTGGCTTGCATTTATTTAGAAACAGGCGGATGCAGGGGATCTGGGTATGCCAGGGCTGGTTTCTGCCCTATCCCCTTCTCCTGTGTCAGGGAATGCTTCATCTTCACACTCCCAGCATTTTAGGAATAAATCGGGTGTTATGGGCTCACTGGGACAGCTCGTCGCTTCTGGGAAAAAAAAAAAAAAATTGTTACGCAGTGCCTCTGTAATTCTTAAAGGTGACTGTGGGGAAAAGACTGTAATTCGCAGGCAGAGTCTAAAAGTTTTCTTCCTTTAAAGGGATCCTCGTCCTTTTGTTGTCCAAGTTAGTAACCTGTTGGAGCATGCCACCATTTCAGTGCACCCAGGCTTCATTTCCATGGAAGTAGAGAAACATGGGATGGGTGAGAAAGGTCTTTTCCCAGGTCTTACCCAACCACCAATACACCCAGTGTACACTCGGTCTCAGGACATAAAAACTCGTCTTGGCTTCTAGGAATGTCCTGCAATCCCCCGGGGCTGGTGTAGGCCTTTACATGAGCCTGTAAATAATTAGTCATCTTGTCCCATGTTGCTGGTGTTGTTGAAGTGCTTTGGACCATCACGTGCGTCAGGCTGGAAGGATGATGCTGAGCATCCCTTGCTGAGCGCACCACTGGATAGCACTGCGTGCTCAGAGTCCTGCCAACACAGAAATTTAGAGGGAAGATATGTATGCAGAGCAACAATTAACACAGTTAATTGCATTTATCTTTCATGTTGGCAGATCTGCCAACTGTCAGCTATTTCAAACTAACTCATCAGTTAGATGTCTTCACGTTGATAATTGATTCCTCAATTGTATGTGAAAAAATTCACACTTATTAGAGCTCGTTTGCAGTGCATACCTTCTGGTTTTTCCCCTGGCGCTTTGGATCTGTTTGCCTTAAATGGAGGTTAATCATTTCATTTCCTTGGGGGAGAATAAACTATGCTTCATTTTCTTTTGCATTCTGGTAATTGCAGGAGGTTGCAGAGCAAGTTGCAGGGATTTAAATCTCCCATCTTTCAGGGAGCTGGAGCATTTCCTGCTCTCCTGCTGTTCAGGGCACATATTCTTAGCCCCAAAGCTATGGATACCACGTGTTTTTGCTGAGGAGCTCTGTGCCCTCTATTGAAACTGAAGTCAGTGAAAAGTGCCCCGCAGCGATGGGCGCATCATAGATTTGATGTCGAAGTTAGAAAACTACTCATCCCAAATGTTCTTGTATGTTGAAGCCCACAGGCATCAATGTGGAGGCTGCTGAACGCCCTCCACTGCCACCAGTGTTAGCACTGGAGGCAACCAGAACCGTTCTGGGTCTGGCTGTATGTCTGAC
The DNA here is from genome assembly GCA_013399435.1 of Arenaria interpres. NCBI lineage: Eukaryota > Metazoa > Chordata > Aves > Charadriiformes > Scolopacidae > Arenaria > Arenaria interpres. The sequence continues at coordinate 74,457 of VXAK01020490.1, read as the reverse complement.
TGTAATTAACAGAAGCTTAAACGAGCTGGGAATGTGGAGAGGGAAATGAGCTAGCTCATGCACTGAAAATTATGGCAGGGACTCACCAAGCTGCTCACATAAAGTAGTTTAGGAGGAGGTGGGTGCTTCTCCAGCTAGGCTGCCTCTTTCTGCCAGTGATGAGGGGCACTGCTGGAGTCTTTAATGATACTGATGTGAAGAAAAGCGTCGTGAGATCCCCAAATACTGTGATACCATGAGGTCTTTTGGAGGAGGGATCGATGGGCCCTTGACTGACTATTGATTATGGCCATTTTTCTTGCTGCCCTCACTAATAGCTCTGTTCGCTGCTGATGTGATTTTGCAACTGTCCAGGCTCTGTACCTTTGAGGGACTCCTTACCCCAACAAAATTCCCCAGTTCCCCCCTCTTTGGCATCCTCTGACTCTGTTTCCTCCCGACACCACACATTATTCAGTCTTGCTCCGTTTCGCGCTTTACTGGGAACTGGCACAGCTGCCAACTGGAGGAGGAATGGGGAAGCTCAGCCTGTCTCTGGGTTCCTCTCCCCTGCTGTAGCAGCTCTCCAGCTCCAGAGACAGAGGGGTGCAAGCAGAGAGATGCACAAAGAACACAGAGTGGAAGACATCCTGGGATCGTGGATATTGCAATATCGTGGTAGAGCCAGTGGCAAACAGCCAGGGAGTCACCTGGTGTTGCGTGGACTTAAAACCACAGCACCACTGAGGTTTCTCGCCATGCCCAGGCTTTTCCCTGCTCCACATTAGGCAAGGCAGATGTACTCAAACATGTGCACACAGATGTGCCGGAGTATGTGCCCACACATGCTTTACAGGCCCCGGCTGCCAGCACAAGCGTAAGCTCGACACCTCTGGGCCCCGTCCCGCCATGCAGGTGAGTACCTGCACCCAGGAGAGCGGCCCCGCTGGTTCTGCTACGCTCCTCGCGTTAACAGCACTCATGCTGGCGTGCTCACAAAAATTTGTAGGACAGGGCCCAAAGCAGTTAAGATTTTGTCTTTGTTAAAACGCAGCTGTATTTAATTTTGTTCGAGACTTTAAAAACTAATAGCATGCTCGGAACAATATGGCAGGCGATATAACATGAAATCATAAAGCCGTTTCCAGTCGTGCAACACACTCCGGTCCTTTAACATCATAAATTGTCCACCGATCCCGAGCTCGGTGGCATGCTAGCAGCAAAGCAACAGTGTAAGAAAATTAAAGACTGGGACCTGTGTTGGCAGTAGCAACACCATAAATTATTTAAAAGAGCAAACTTCAGCAAATGTGATCTACATTTTGTGACTTAGCTGGTTTTCCACTCTGTCTGTGGGCGGTGAAATGGAGTTAAGTGGTCTATTGTTTTGCCTTCTGGTGCATTTCAAAGCCAGGTCACTGAGTCAACTGACCCATAGGAGGGTCCCCAGGGTATCTGTCCTTAAAGGTTGCACCTGGACTTGTGCATTGGTGTGGAATTTAAAGTTGTGGTTCTGCCTCAGTGTCACAGCTGTCACATACAGGCAGGAACGGTCCCTTCCTCTCTCTGAGTTGTCACTGCTGTAAAGTTTGAGTGTTGAACACTGGAGGAGAATGTTGCCTAAGCAATAGAGGGATTTCATTACATTTTAAAGCATGATAGTATTTGAGGTAGCATTAGAACTGAGCCAGCCTCCACTTAAAATAAATAAATGAACCTGCAAAAGTTCATCTTGAGTTAATTGCCTAACCATAAGCAATAAAACAAAAGGGACCTGTAAGCTGTCAAATGAATGATTCAATAACACGTTTGTGTGCTGAGAAGATAATAAAGAGAAGAACTGATATTGCTGTTTCATTGGGCCTTGTAGGCTTATCCTCCTTTCACAGTCATATAAATCAGGAGTAACTACACTTAAGTCAATGAAGTTACCCTGCTGTAAAAGCACTATTTGTCAGTCAGGAATTGGATTAATATATAAATTACAAACCCATTCCAAAGATTTGTGGATTAATTTCCATTTGCTGTTGTTCCAGGCAGGTCCTGCCAACCTTGGTTAACCGACCGCTGTGTCGCTGGCTGGCACTGGAGCGAAAAAAGGGGAAAAAAAAGTGGGAACGTTGCCTCAGACTTTGATGGGAATGGGAGCAGGTCCCTGGATGTTGCTTGCTCTTTTGGTGTTGCTGTTTGCATTGTTTGGTCATTTATTGTTGGGGTTATTTTAAATAAGGGAAGACAAATGGCTGTGTCTTTAAGGGTAAGGAGGCAGACGCGTTCCTCATTGCTGTGAACTTGTGTATTTGCAGAAACGTGGAGCCCATGGCAGCCCTGGAGCCCCTGCAGTGTCACCTGCGGGGACGGTGTCCGGGAGCGCTTCCGAGAGTGCCTCACCTCCTCGCCGGCAAAACCAGGCTGCACCGGATCACCCAGGGAGGCTTCCTCGTGTTCGCTGGAGGAGTGTTTGTGTACGTAGCTCCGCTCTCCTCTTCCCTGCGGTCGCGTGGTCGCCCTGGCAAAAGCAAAGGGCCTGTTATTAGAAGGGCTTTGTAAAATGGAGGCATCCGGTCTCTCCTTCGGTCATAGTGATTTTGGGCAGGGGGGTCGTCACATTCCTGCGGTTGATGGAGTAGGGTGGTAGCCTACATGCATTTGTGGGACAGCTGGAGACAGGGCTCCAAGGCTTAAGAAGTTTTCTGCATGCTGTGGGTGCCGTGGAAGGGCCGGGGGGAGTGATCTAGGGGCTAGCAGAACATGTTCGGTACCAAAAGCTAAGGACTCCAGACAGTAGAAACCTATTAAAAAGTGAAAACCTATTAAAAGAAGACTGGTTCCAGCTGGGACCTGCGGTGTGGGGGTCTCTCTCTGGGATTTTTTTGAGGTGGCAGTGCCAGGTCTCCCTCTACTCCAGCCTGCCATTGCTGTTGGCCAGTGACAGGGCAGGCTGGCTGGTGCTGGTGGGTGATAAGTGGGTGCAGGCATAGGAGACTTGAGCCTCCTGGTGCTGGTGGGTGACAAGTGGGTGCAGATACAGGAGACGTGAGCCTCCTGTAAGGTGAGAGGGGGTTAAGAGGGGGTTACAGCAGCCACATGGCCCCCTGTGAGGCTGGATGAAGCTGTGCCAGCACCATAATCGGGTGCTTGCAGCTGGTGTGAGGGGCAGGAGAAGGGATCTGTTTTAACGGGGTGATGGTGCTCAGTCCATGCAAAACTTTGGCTTCTTGCAAACTCCCTGCTGAAAAGGAGGGTGCAGAGGCCAAGGGGTCTCAGAGGTCCGTCTGCTCAGAAACTGGCTGATTGCAAGCTCCAGTGCCTTCCTGTCCCACAGGGGGCGGGGATGGAGAAGGGAAGGTGCTCAAGGACTGTACAGGCTCCTAGGCTCTCAGGCTGTAATTTAACAGATAATTTAAGCTATTACAAAGTGAGCAATGCCTTACCTCTTGCTTGGGCTTCTTCCATGTACTTCCTTCTGCTGGCAAAAGTGGAGCGTGGAGAACTGGAGTGGAGCCAGCTAAAAAATGGACAGTTTGGGGATGTGGCGGGGGTGTTGTTTCTCACATTGCCACTGCAATGAAAAGGGAAGGGCAGCAGAGGGGGAGAATGTGTAGCTGGAGCAGGAAGAGGGGAGGACTCCTTTTTTGATGGAGGTGTTAAGCTTGAGCCAGCTTCAGGGTGTTTGCTGAATGAATGCCTCAGAAGTGTACAGGCAGGACTGAACTGTATTGTGGAGCACTGGAAGGAACAAGTCGTTGTTGAACAAAAGGTCGGGTGAAGGGAAAATATTAAAAATTATATTCCATCAAGGCAGGTACTACATTTTGTCAGTGTTCGTGCAGTACTCGGGATGTTTTAACAGTTTGTTGTTATGGTGTCTGATGTTTTGTGTCTGATGTTTAGAAGCCCAGCTTAAAGCTGATGCCTTGCTCTAGGGCTAGTTGTCTTCTCTCTGCCAAACTCTGTCAGATTGCTGCGGGCAGCGTTGCCACCAGTGAAATGCAGTGGGGTAGTTGATGTTTCTCTAAAGCTGATGCTGAGCTGTTCTATTCTGTGCCTCCTGTTACCTGCTGGAGGGGTGTTTCCCTGAGCACAGTCCTTGCCTGCCAGTTTCACCCCACTCCTCTGGAGCTCAGAGAGCAGCCCCAGTGCACATTGCTCCCCAGAGGAGGGTCTATGCATGTGAAGCATGTGCTGGACACCTGATTTGGGGGTGCACAGAAGGGACAGGCCTCTCTGGTGCTTCTCAGAGGTGTCGCTCTTTCCATGCAGGTGCCATATAAGGCCTGTATAAGGCACGTGATAGTTTCAAGAGAGGTCAGCTATCATATGTGTTATCCACAGTGCACATGCCCATGGCAGTATGGTTGGAGTTACTGTCTGACAGCACCCAGCAGGTCTGGACAATCCTCAAATTCCAGTGAGATCTTTGGAGGCTTCATATATAGAAAACCCAGATGCATGGGAGGCCTACATCTGCACCCATTGCCGTGAGATCATCTGGAGGAACTACCTCACTTCTCTCCTGCACAACTTTTCTGACCTTTCTGCTCCCACGTCAGACAGCTTCCTTTACAGAATCACCTCATTGAATCTCAGGCTGCTCAAGAATTGACTTGACACTGCTGTAACGGTGTTCATTTGCTGTCTCATCTCAGGCTGGGAGTGTCATTCCTCCCCACTCCTTGCCCATCCAAACCTTTTGAAGTGGGAGAGCTTTTTTTCAGCATAACTATGTTTGCAGTCATTAGTCCAGCAGATGGAGCAAATGGCTGAATAAATGAAACCAGCACGCAGTCTAGGGGCAGAGGTAGAGGAGGTGGAGAGAAGCAAAACTCATCAACTAAGTCTTGTTTCAAACCTTGCTATTTGCCAGCTGTTAGCTTTCTGCTCCAAATGGTACAGCACAGACTGCATTACAGATAGAAAATGGAGTCTTTAGAAAATAGCTGTGAGGCTGAGAGGAGGATGAGCAGTGGATGAGTTGTTTTGCTGTGGTGGTACTGAACAGGGCAAATGCTGGTCCTGCCTTCTCCCCTGGGATCATCCTTGCTCAGGCGCTCAAAACAGCAGTGTTCCACGCTCCAGGCATGATGTCATTGGGCTGAATGCAAGTTTTAGGGATCCTCCAAAAAGGATTCAGCAGACACTAGCCTTGTTCTTTATGCTGATGTCGAGCTCTCAGAGTGACATGAAGATCAAGGTTAATCCTGTGGCAGCATTTTTCAAAGGTTTTGGGACTGTCAAGTTCCAAGCTGTCAAAGAGAATGGGTCTCCTGTCCACCCTGCATGTCTGGTATCATAGCAGCCTGAGACCTGGCCTGTGTTCATCAGTGTATTTGTGCATCCTGCACACCTAATAGTTGTGCTACCAGCTCACTGTTGGATGAGTGTTCCTTCTGGATTATGGGAAGTACTCGGTGCCTGCTTCTTGTTATTCTGCAGACGCGTTTCCTGTGGCTGGATGGTCACTGTGGTGCAGGCAGGAGCACCTGGCAGGTTTTACAGCAGACTGTCCATCACCCCGATGGAAGGCTCTGGTAAAACTAGAGACTGGGAGAAGGTTGTTAAGTGGTTCAGTTCGAGTTCACAGCTTCATTGCCAGCTCTTGTCAACCACAACTGAGGAGCCTTGTCCTCCAACAGCATTTTCATTGCCTTGTGAAGATGATATTTGGCCACAAGAAGTGGGGAAATGAGTGCTATCTAGCACTAAAATTAGCTGCTGGAGCAACTCATCCATCAACTGGGCTGTTTTCTGCTCAGGACTGACGCTGAAATGCTGGAGACCTCGTCCCAAAAAAAAAGAATTAATAATGTCTCATTGCTTCAGCTGTCTGTAGTGTGGTGCGGGTGAGAGGTTTAAATAGGGCTGTGGAAAGCTCTGAGATGTTCACACTACAGGTTTGCAGGGTGTTCTTCCCCCTTTGAAGGCCTGTCTCCAGTCCACGACAGAAGAGTGTCAATACCAGAATGTCAGGGGCGCCAGAGCGAGGATCCTGCTGGGGGGGTCAGGGGGAAGGTTTTGTCCTTTGGGGCAGTGGTGGAAGAAGCACCCTTAGAGGGCTGCTTAGAAGAGTTACACTGCCCCTGCCACCGCTGCTTTTCTGCTCTTCAAACTCACTGCAATTCTCATACCCACTGAAGCTGCCCTAGAAATAATTTTAAAGCGATACCTGAAGCACTAGCCTGGGTTGGGTTATTTTTACCCTTTTTGTGGCACTTTTTCACCAGGGGATCTTAATGTATTTCATAAAGGAGGGAAAATACTCTTATCCGGTTTTACACATATTTAGGAGTGCCTTATGGAAATGGCAGGTCAGGCAAAAGTAATGATTACTTTTAAAAGGCTTGTGGTTTAGAGTAAGTAGATCTATTCCTGCCAGTTTGAAGTCATCAGCAGTAAGTCATCTAAAATAAGGAAATTATAACTTCCTGTATTATATTTTTTCCTCGTAGTTAAGTATCCATCCTAAAATACCAGAATGCTGATGGCAGTGCAACTCTGACAGACCTGTGTACTCTTTTTGTTACAGCTATCAAGCCTCCCACTCCACCTTCTGTCCAGCCAGGAGAGGACGAGAAAGCAAATAATATAGTCACCATCACAGGTATCTCCTTATGCTTGTTCATTATCTTTGCCACCGTTCTTATCACCCTCTGGAGGAAGCTCTGCAGAGCTCAGAAGTGCAGCACGGCCGTCCGCCGAAACTCCGTCCATTCCCCCGGTTTCCGCAAAAACTCGGATGAAGAGAACATTTGCCAAGGAAACAAGCAGCGGGACAGCTTCGCCGAAGGAGGGGATGCCCCCGTTAACATTCCTCTGACCTACAGGCGGAGCCTCCAATTTGCCCAAGAAGACGATGCCTCTGGAAGTGAGAACTTTCAGCCAAACGCCCAAAAAATAATCCCTCCGATTTTCAGCTACCGCCTGGCACAGCAGCAGCTGAAGGAGATGAAGAAGAAAGGCCTGACTGAGACCACCAAGGTGTACCACGTCTCTCAGAATCCCCTCACGGACACGGTTGTTGGCGCCACCACGATGCTCCCCCTGAGCAGCGAAACCCAAGAGGAGGCAGTGGCAAACAAATTTAGGATCAAGTCGCCCTTTCTGGACCAGCCAGTCAGTCAGCCCAAGTTCCTGGGGGAAGGCTCTCATGCCAGGCTGGATTTTCCATTCTCACAGGCCAATCCTGCAATAAGCCCTACCCAAACCTTGGTAAGAAGAGCTCATTTCAAGCACCAGGATAACAGAGGGGACTTGCCCGAGAGGGGCTGTCACAGAAACCCGCACTTTAGAAGAACAGCCAGTTTCCATGAAACTAAAAAGGCCAGGCCTTTCAGGGAGAGAAGCATGTCCACCCTCACGCCCCGACAGACTCCTCTCTACAACTCCAGGACCAGAACGTGGGACCAGGGTTTGGAGGACAGGACGCGGCCAAAATCAAGAAACGCTAATCCAGCTTGTGAAAAGCTGGATCAGCCCCACAGCGCTGTGCCGGGCTGTGAACCGCAGGGCCACGGCGCAAAGTGCCACCACAGGGCAGGTCCCCCGGTGAAGAAGCTGGACCTGATCACCGACCGCCAGCCTGCCAGCCAGGAAAAGGCAGGTGATAAGCCTGAGACCAGCCGAAGCAAGAGGGGCCCTTCACCTAACCCCAGAGGCCCGTGGCGGAAGGAGATGGGCTCGGTGGGCAAAGATAATTCCCAGAGAGGCCCAAGTGTCAGCCCTGCCCAGTACCGGAGGGACAAGTGCCAGAGCTTCCCCTTGGACCCTGAGTTTGCCTTCTATGATAATACTACTTTTGGCTTAACAGAGGCAGAGCAGCAGATGATCGACCTCCCTGGGTATTTTGGCTCAAATGAAGAGGATGAAACGAGTACTTTAAGCGTTGAGAAGCTGGTGATCTGAGTGACTCATTGCAGCCCTGCAGGAGGGGCCAGCGCGGGAGAGGATCTGCTGGATCCACTGGCTTCTGGTGGAAGGAGCAGCGGGAATCGTGTTCCCTACACACGGAGCGGGAAGGAGTAAGTGCCCCACGTCTGGCTTGTGGGAACACGTTCCTGTCTAATTACTGGAAAGTGCTTCTGTATCATTATTTTTTGTATGTGTGTGTGTGCAATACACACAAATCACCCTGGGAAAGCATGTGTTAGTGAAGGCGTGATACAGGAGCAACCAATAGATTTTATTGCATTAAGCGGTCACGTTTCGTGCATCATATGTGATGAATGCCACTGATCTAGCCTTTCTCACCTTGTGGACCGTGGACTAGTAGATTATGATGTCCAAAAGCATTCGTCATCCAGTGTCCTCAGCCATCTGTCCTAATTAGTGAAATCATTTCCCATGTAGAAAACACAAATCTAGAGTTGTGAGCAGTCTTCCTCGTTTTTCTGGTAGCCTTTATTGAACTGTGTTGATTCGTCGTAGTTGCTCAAAGTCAGACGGTGGCGTTTCTTTTAGCTGGTTGCATGAAGGTGCAAGCAATGGATGCTGAGTACTCGGGGTGAATTTTAAATTGAGGAAGGCATTTTTCATCATTCAAGACTGATGTTTTCTTTCTGCTGGTATTTATACCCACAAAACTGTAAGGTACAAATATTTGCAGGAAATGAGCAGAAAAGGGCAGGCTACTGGGAGGGCAGAGGAAATGGACGATCAAGTTTTAGTGTTCACAGAAATGTTACCGCAGCATTTAACCACCTGTAAAAGGCAGTGAGAACTGTTGAATCAACCGTCCTTTCCATTATCAGCTTTGCCTTTATTAAACTTTTAAAAAATGTAAATAAATTGACAATAATACTACTACAGCAAGCTCAAAGTAAATTATGAACAAAACCAGCGAGGAACGAATTTATTTGATGAATACCTGTTTTGTGAACAAAAAGAAAAAATAAAATGACCTAACTACATCTGGTGATTCCCAGAGAGTCTTATGGGGGAAATATAAATGTTGTGGGGTTCTTTTTGTGCTTTAAAACCAGAGATTACAGATTGGCGATGACACACTGCTGCAAGTATTCAGAGCTGGGTTGAAACCCCAGTTAACGACAGAGTCGGAGCTCGAGCCAGCGAGAATGAGTCAGAGACTTTGCTGGGCGTTTGTCAGGATCGCCGTCTCTTCAGGGAGCTTGCAGAGAGCAGGGGAATGCTCCTGGGCAAGAAAAGAGGAGGTGCTGCTGGTTGAAGATGGAGTGAGAGAAGATAGGTTCAGGCAGAGGACTCTCAGTCTTCCAACAGCTCTCCCATGAGGAGCCCAAAGCTACGTGCCCTTTAACCCGCCCCGTGGGTGTCAAGGAAAAATAAGCACGTGCTCTGGCAAGAGCCTGCTGTCTTTCTCAAAACTGGCTTTCTGAGCAGAAAGCAAGATTTCCCAATCCCACACCTTCTGGTTTTTTTCTTTTTTTTTTTTCTTCCAAGCCAACAACAATTTTAGAGGGAGAGTGGCACTGCTGTGTGTTAGCCGGTTACTGATGGCAGCCCGCTGAAGCGTGCGCAGGTGACTTGACGGGCGCACGGCGGGAGGGCTTGCCGTGGCAGCCTCGGAGGAGCCAGCCGCTCCACATTTGCCCACCAGAGTCAAACCCCGCCATTTGCATGGTCCTTTTTGATGGCTGGGATGTTTTGCAGCTGCTGCTGGAGCGCCACATCCGATGGGCAGGGTGACGGGAGCTCCCTCTTTCCCAGGAGCCGCACCAGCACCCTGCGCTGTCGACGGTCAGCCCAGTTTGTACCAGCTGTGTATTCCCATAAATTACAGGATATTCATGGTTGGAAGGGACCTTTGAGATCATCGAGTCCAACCAGAAAAAAAAACAAACCCAAAACAAAAAACCCCACCAACAAACAGACACAAACCAACAATCTCGGGCACTAGATCATGCCCTGAAGTGCCATGTTTACACGTTTCTTAAATACCTCCAGGGATGGTGACTCCACCCCCTCCCTGGGCAGGCTGTTCCAGTGCCTGACCACCCTCTCAGTAAAGTAATTCTTCCTCATATCTAATATAAATGTCCCCTGCTGCAACTTTAGACCCTTTCCTCTGGTCCTGTCATTATTCACTTGGGATTATCATTATTCACCCTCGGCTTGAAAGGCTGTGTAAAGCATTTGAGAGAGTGTCCACGCTTGAGGACCAGTCCAAAGCTAATCAAATGTAACGAGTCTTTAAATTGACTTTAAATGGAGCTGGAACTCAGACCTTTGAAGCAGTTGCTGCTCAGGTTACTTACCAGCCCTGTGGTGGGGTAAGCTCCGCTGCCTGGAGCGTGGTCGCCCTGAAGCAGTGATCTGTCAGCGTCAGGCCCCCAGTGCTACAACATCTGTTTGTGGCTTTGCCGAGTCTTTCGGCGCAGGAGACCCTGGAGAAATGGGAGATCAAATGGACAGCACAGCGGCCTTCAGCAAGCACTTCCCTACCCGTCAGTGGGAGCGATCTGAGCTTGGCCGGTAGCCCTCGGATCAAGTAAGTACTCTGCTGGTGGGGTAAGTTAAAAGAGGGTTCTGACACGCTTCCTGGGGCTGGCTGTGGGGGTTGCGGGGTCCCGCACAAAGCCCCGTGACCCCCGCATCTCGCAGGAGGGCAGGGGAGGGGCAGCCTTGCTCTCAGCCATGATGCTGCTTCCTGCAGCCCTGCCTCAGCGCGGGCTGCATTCGGAACAGCTGCTGTGAGGCATTAGACAGACTCCCTAGGTACGTCTTAGATGTAAGACAGCAAGTCAGACCCCTTCTCGGATCTTGCCCCCTTTTTCTTTCTCAGAGAGAGAGAAAAACAATCCCTGTTAACTTCTGGATGCTGGCTGGAGGCAGTCCAACGGTAGTGCCTGCCTCTCCACAGAGACACAGGGCAAAACAGGCTCCGCACTCTGGACTTTACATCACTCACTGCTCACTCACTGGGGAACTGGACTGGGTAGCAGTTGTCTAAGCCCTGATGACATCATCTTCATAGAATCATAGAATCACAGAATGGTTTGGGCTGGAAGGGACCTTAAAAATCATTGAGTTCCAAGCCCCCTGCCATGGGCAGGGACACTTCCCGCTAGACCAGGTTGCTCAAAGCCCCGTCCAGCCTGGTCTTGAGTATCTTGTGCTTGATGCTCCATTTTCAGATGTTTTATCAGCTGCTCGATGAACTGCCAAACCAGTAACGCTGGCCCTTTGGTGCTGTAGTTGATTTCCAGCACGCAGAGCTGAGCATCACCGCTCTGTAATCTCTTCCCTAGCCCTCTGCTAGAGGGGGTTGAGCATCACCCGCCAGAAGGCATTAACTTATTTCACTCAACATTCCTCTGTGTCCTCTGCCTAGACAAAAAATTGTCCTTGCTGCCCTCAGCACTGGATCGGTGGCCACATGGTCATAACATGTGCACGGTGAGCCCTTATGTTCGCAGCCACGACCTTGCACTAAGATCTTGCCACAGTGAAACCCCTTCACGGAAAGGGTTATCCAGCATTGGAACAGGCTGCCCAGGGCAGTGGTTGAGGCACCATCCCTGGAGGTGTTCAAAAGACGGGTTGACATGGTCCTCAAGAATATGGTTTAGTGATTTTTTTTTGTTGTTGCTTATTTCTTATTTATGTTTTGTCAGAGTTAGGTTGATGGTTGGACTAGATGATCTTTAGGGTCCCTTGCAACCTAGACGATTCTATGATTCTCTGAAATACAGAAATCAGGAAGGAAATAGTAGGTGCTGGTGGTTTGCAGCTCTCTCTTCACAAGGGCAACCTCATTGCTGAGATGTAGGTGCAGGTTTTGTTCCACGTGGATACGTGCCAGCGCTTGGGAAGAGGGCAGAGGTGCAGCCTTGCCAGGGCACAGGCTTCAGGGGCATGGCCCATTGCGCTCCAGTGTTCTTGTTTGCGATCACTGGGACGTCTAGGAAGAAGCAAGAACAAGGTTCACTGGGATGGCTGGGAAGAACTGAGAACAAGGTTCAGCTGTTGACAAAGCAGAAGAACCAAACCAAATTTTACCCTCAATGTTCACATGTCTCTGCATCGTCTCCAGGACAGCTTGAGCCACAGAAATTCAGCTTATGTTGGCAGACCCTCTAAGCTACCCAGGACAGCCAGTGTGAAAGCACCAGAGCCAACACCAAAAGAATTAAATTCTCCTATTACGAGCTTTCTCAAGATTTTCATCCATATTTCTGTTCAAGTTCCTACTGTTGAAAACCAGATAAGAAATGTTAAGTCCTACTGAGATGGTTTTATTACACACTTTATGGATATATAATACAAATTACAATATGCATGGATCTGCAAGCAAATAAATGGAAAAGAACTGCCAGTTTAAAAAATGATTGTAATTCAGAAAACAAATTGGCTTATTCTACAACATGGTAGTTGAATGATTTGCATCAAGCTGATATTACTGTTAATTTTAAACTGTTGTTATTAACAACTTGTGGAAAATAAATTCTCAGTATTCCATTTCTTTCAGTCTTTCACGTTGCTCTTTTGTTTCAGTCCAATGAGACAGTCGTTGCCCTTCACTAACTCAAAGTCATCTGGTAAATTACACAGGAACGTACAAATGAATCACGACCGCATTTTATGAACTCCTAAGAATATCTGTCCTCATCTTAAATTTAGTAAAATCTGCCTAATTTTAATCTGGGGCTTAGGTCTGGTTGGCAGCATTGTCTTCGGCTGCAGTAATGTGTCTGTGCTGTAGGATTGGGTCTGCAGTGGGAAAGCTGTTGGCAATGAAACCCGGTGTCCACGGGTTGCAGGGGTTTACTTTGAATTCTGGAAGCAGGTTAGCAGCTGGAGCATGTCCATCCACTGGTTTGGTTTCACGCGCTCCAGGAGCCTTCTGCAACTGAAGTGGCAACTGTGGACCACAGTGAGAGCTGCTTAAAAACATTCTCCTCATCCAGAGCAAAGCACTAACGATGGCCCATCATTTGTTTCTATTCTTAACATTCTCATAACTAAAGCGCTGGTCGTTAAGATAAGAAAGGTTTAGCCCTTGAAGAGTACAGATAGCTAAAAGAACATGCTTGATCATTCAAGGTCCAGAGAGCTTTACATAAACAGTCTCCAATGAAGTCCTGAAAACTGCTGAAAAAGCAAACTAGTCATTCCATGACTGAGATCCGTATGTTTTCCGTTAAATTGTTGGCTGGCCATGCTCAAACAACTTAGGACATCAGCTTCAGCCAGTAGAAACAGGTGCAGCTCCAGTTATCACAGTGCGGGTTTGGCAGCAGCAGAGGGCTGGCTATTAACTTACACAATTCCTGTCGGCCTGTATGGTTTTTTTCTTTCCAAAGCAGCAGGTTTCAGCCGCCCTGACTGTTCTCACCGTCCCCGCTCTCGCTTTCAACAAAGAAGGGAGCCCTGATTTTCATGGCTGAGTATTTTAGGGAGTACCACATCCCATGCCACGTAGACCAGACGATGCCGTTGTCGTGGGATCCGTTGTACCTCCCTGTTCTGTAGTACCGTCCGTTGAGGTTTACGGCGTGGCACCTTGTAACGAGAGATGAGGGTTAGCGTGGGAAGACATTGCGTCATTGCAGTGAAGGACGATTTTCACACAACGTACATTTAGAAGTACCAGGGTGGGATTCACTGACAGGTTCAGACCCGTAGCTATATCTGTCTGCACTGAACTGGTTGCCTGAAGTCCTGCTATAGCCTATGGAGATCTGGTTAATGCATTTAGTGGAACATGGAGAAGTATGTGGGTCATCCCCCATCATTTTTGAGGAAAAACTTTTTTACTTTGAGGGTGCTAGAGCACTGGAACAGGCTGCCCAGAGAGGTGGTGGAGTCTCCTTCTCCGGCGATATTAAAAATCTGCCTGGATGTGTTCCTGTCCAGCCTGCTCTGGGTAGCCCTGCTTTGGCAGGGGGGTTGGACTAGATGATCTCTGAAGGTCCTTTCCAACCCCTACCATTCTGTGATTCTGTGATCCTAAAATAGACACCTACACTGGTCATGTAACTCAACCTGTTGACTCCTTCAACTGTATTAATTAGGGACATGATTCAGTTCACCTCCAGCTTCTGTGGGGCAGGCAAGTCCTCTCGGCTGCACGGCCACCCACACCCTCTGTATCCCAGAGGAATCAACTGCTTTCCATACCTGTTAAACCACCAGCCGCCCTTGTTCTCTAAAGCGCAGTTGCCTGCCAGGAATCGATCGTGGTCCTTGTCAGATGTGGTGAACTCCATCCCTCTGTGAGAGGCTGACCACTGATCTTCAAAACTGCTCCCACCAGACAGAGCGTCGCCAGCGTTACCAGAATAGGTGCCAAACCATAACCTGTAATTGCTCTGCAAGAATATGGGAAACACGGCTTTGGTATCGGCTCTTTCTGCCCTTCCTCCCATTTTTGAGCTCAAATTCGCTCTGACCATTGTATCCACTGTCAAAGGCCAGACTGTTGAAGCCCAGGGTGACTTTTGGCCCCATGCTTTAATGACCCTAGTGTGGATCACATTGGACTTTAAGCTTCCAGAAGGGATTGCTTAATTAATTATTGCTGCTGCTACAAAGGGCTTCAGGTTTTATTGTCTTTCAATAACCATTTGATAAACTGTACAACAAGTTGAAAGATTCTTCCTGGCTCATCAGGAACAACTTGGCAGGAAACTGTGCCAAGTAGTTGCCTTCATAAATTCATCAGTTGTTCAGTTAGAACAACTCCTGTCGGAATTTTGCTCCTGCAAGAGCTAAAAGCCATTTCATTTCTAGCTAAATGGCCTTGTCCTGGTAGGAATACTTAGAATAGTTCCATTGTGTGCAGCTAACTGATCTAAGAGACATTTGATATGAGAGGGATGATTAGTTTTGTTGGTGTGAGCTTTTTCCTGTCACCATATTCCACTTTCAGTTATGAAAAATAGAAGTAAGGCATTAAATCAAGCTGTTCAAACTTTAAATAAGAAATCTCTAATTGCAAACCGAACATAATGGATACATTTCTGGAGCAGTGAGGGAGTTGGGACTAGGACTGGTCCATGCAATGGAACTCAAGTCCTTGGCTATTTGGGCTACTCACAGGTGATGTTCAGTGAGGGAAGCCTGCAGAGCAGCACCTGCATTGAGCAGAACACTGTCTAAAGCTAGAACGCAAACATGTAGGGGGCTACAGGAGAGATGGGGAGGGACTCTTTATCAGGGAGTGTAGCGACAGGACGAGGGGTAGCAGTTTTACACTGAAAGAGGGACAATTTAGATAATCAGGAAGAAATTCTTTACTGTGAGGGTGGTGAGGCACTGGAACAGGTTGCCCAGAGAAGCTGTGGATGCCCCATCCCTGGAAGTGTTCAAAGCCAGGTTGGACGGGGCTTTGAGCAACCTGGTCTAGTGGGAGGTGTCCCTGCCCATGGCAGGGGGGTTGGAACTCAATGATCTTTAAGGCCCCTTCCTACTCTAACCATTCTATGATTCTATGAAAATACAGGGATTTTCTGTCCTCGGGCTTTTGCTACTAAGTGTAGTGCTGCAAGTACCTCTATTTAAGACAGGAACTTACAACTGCTCTTTCAAAGCCTTGATGAGGGTCCACTGCTTAAAACAGTAGAGGGGGTTTATTCTGGTAGCTGTGTTTTATGTGACAGCCTGAAACACTCTCCTAGGAAGCAGAACAGGGTTCAGTTTCCTTGCAGAGGTTCAAACCCTTATCTCCTCCCTCATGGAAGACTCTTAATCATAAGGCTGGCGGCAAACACACATGGGAACCCCTGTGCCCTGCAGCAAAGAGCTGCCCTCCTTGCAGTGGCAGAGTTAGCAAGAGAGCACGTGTCACCCGGTGGCTTGGGCACTCAGCGGTTGTGAGGAAGAAGTCACAGGCTGTTTGTCAGTCAGCCAAACCAGGAGTCCCAGGGAAACGGAGCAGATAGGTTTTGCAGAGCTGTAATTACAACCCTGAAGTCTGATGCTGCACATGCAGATGCTCTCCTCTCGCTGACAAAACACGCAAATTGCCACTTTCTCCATTTCTTACCTTCTCATCCGCAAGCTGTAAATTTTCGTAGACTGCGTAACGTCTTTCCCCGTGCCAGTCCATCAGGTCAATCTTCAATGAGGTCTCTCCTAAACACAAAGCAGTGTCCTGTTAAATGAACTACCTCATGCAACTTGGAAAGAAATCTGTGGAGGGAAAATGCTCGCACCTCTAGCGAGCAGGTCACGGATGTGGTCATTGCCCAGCCAGTATTCATCATTCTTGCCCTGGAATTTCCCAAATCCCAGTTTGTAATCATCCCATTTCCTGCAATGAGATACAAATACCAGTTTCAGCATGAGGGAATTAGACAGGCCGTGCCACTTAGTGTGGTAACAAGTAAAACTTCAGCTGTATGTCTAAGACATTGTTTTCTAAAAGTGTCTGATTTACTGCAAGCTGGGCTGAGATTTGTCACTCTGCCTCAGAAGTAAATACAACTCACAGCTTACTTCTGCGCCTGCTAAACCTGTGCACGCACACGTATCGGGACCAAACCTTCAAACGGCCAGATGCAGCGCTCGCAGAGTGAGGTTGTCAGTCGGACGGGAAGGGAAAGCAGCAGCTGTCATATCGGTCTGCAGAAAAGCGTCTGATATTGTTCTTCAGCGAGTCATAATTCAAACACGCTCCTGGCTGGAAATTAATGTTGCAGTCTAAAATATGCTACAGTCTTGGATGCATGATGTGGTATGGTGAAAAATCAGAAACTGATTAGAAGTTGCAGGAAAAAGTTCCAGGAAAAAGTTAAAAGGAAAATATCTAGGTCTTCGTTGTGCTCCTGTTCCATTTAAATCTATTTTTGATTCATTGACCATTGGTTTTTTCAGAATCACTGTTTGGATGTGGCAACTTGTCCTTCAAAGACATGTACTTATTTTTCACCAGGCTTCATCCTTCTAAGAGAAATCTCCTGCTGTTACTTTCTTCCCACCATTTCATTCTCTTAAAATCTCCTCTGTTATTTATGTGTTATCTTTGATATTCACATATACTTCCTGCGTACCATCATTTCCAGTTTTAGTAACCCCATGTTTATTCCCTCTCTCCTGCTGTTGTTCGGGATATTAATCCTGCCTGACCTACATACTAGTCAGTGTTCCTCCTCAGGATGTTTTTCATTCACCTGTGCTGAGAACAGGACTACCATGGCTCGAGAGCCACCACTCCCTGGGCAAGCCACCTCAGAGCCAGTTGAGGTAGCTTTGCAGTGGACTCCACTCACTGTAAGAGACACCAGACATGCCCTAAAAGTGTGTGTGCTGTGATTGATAGTGAATTAATCTGTGTGGGGACATTTCTTCTTCACTGTGTTACCAGAGCATCTCTCCCCTTGGAGATTTTCAGGTGAAAGTTACCTCTCTGGATTTTGCATGGAGAAAGGACAATCTGGACCAGTGGTTTATTCTCTTTTTGAATGATCTGAATAAGGAAATAAATGTTACACCACGATGTACAGAATTCTTGATATGAGAACAAATATGTTCAACAGGTCTCAGTCTGTTTGCTGGCAGCAGATACCTGGCAATTTGGAGTCTTTAACAGTCTCCAATAATGAAAAAACAAATATCTACACATTTACACACTTACTCAAATGCAGAGAAGCCATGGAACAAGTGTTATAGATCCATTTTGAAAATGGCCTCACACTACCGATATGCACCACTGGATTGTCCTACTGCAGAGTTATCATCACGAAAGTATAGTCTTGCATATCCTGCCTCTCAAATGCTGGGTTTTGCCAAGCAGCAGGACAGGGATGGGAGCTGGAGGCCTGACTGCAAGCCCTGTTGATGCAACCACGATGTACCCACCTGTCGAAATTCTCCTTGCCATTACTCCGGCGCTGAATAACAGTCCACCCTCCGCCATCAGACATGTCACAGTACACCAGGAAAGGCTCTTGGTCCGCCCTGGGCCTGATCCGGTAGTAGCCAGTTTTGGTCTTCTTCCGATTGTACACCGCGGAGCAATCTAGACAGAAAAGTATTGGTTTGTTGAATGGGAGGGAAAGCAAAAAGAGAAGACATATCTGAGAAGCTGTATGGGACAAGGACGCTTGGCCAGTCTGTGTGTAGTTCTGCAAGCCCCGCAAAACCAAAGCAAATGGTTGAGTAAGGTAGCAGCAATGCTGTTTTGCAAACTGCTGGGCCTGAAGAAAAGCAGCAAGGCTCAAGAGCCTTTACAGCCATGCCCTCTGAGGGAGTCATTCCCAAATCTTTGGTGAGACACGGGTTGGCTGCAGGTCAGGCTGGGGCTGTAGCATGGGCTGCGTAGGACCAGGACTGGCTCTGTCAGCAAGATCATTTGCAAGGCAGCCAATTTCCACGTGGGAGGTAACCTCAGCTGTACTTCAGACTGGATCGGGGCCTAAAATATCTAAAATAAGAAGCTAAGGTCCTGTGATCAGCTCTACCAGGGTTATATCTGGAGAGTGCCTTTCAGGACCTCCGAGCTTCACACTTTCAAAGATGCCCACAAAGGATGAAATCTTGGCCACAGGTCACAATTCCAGTTATGACAGTGTTCTTAAATGACACCAAGGAACACAACACTCACGTCTGCTACTGTGACACAGAAGTGATGGAGGAGCCAAGGAACAGGGGGGCTGGGCTCCTCCAAACAGGTTTTGGTGCCCACAGCTGAGCCACGCACTCTGGGCTCCTGTAAATCACCCAGGGAAAATGTGCTCTTCAAGAGCAAGACCCATCTCTTCCTAAAGCAGATGTTTAAAGTAGGTCTGGTGGAAAGCAGCTGAGAGGCCCTTGTTCCTCTCTGCACCAGAGTCCTAAGTGAGAAGCCCAGCTGCAGATGTCTGTGTTGTACCTGGGTGGTAGCTGCCTAAATCTGGCCAGCTGACTCCAGCCCTAGGGAATGTCTGCTGGTACCAGGGCCACCAGTCTGCCCTTCTCCTTCCCATGTATCTGACTGCATTTTAAAACACAATCCACTTTAAAAATTCCAAAACTTTTAGCAGAAATAAAAACATGACACATGGGACACTGCAGGGAGAAAGAAACATTTTTGGCAAGCTGAAATTTCCACATACACTACTGCAAATTGTACCTTGATCGTAGACTATCAAATTTCCACTGGTTGTGGGTAGAAGTGTCTCGTGCTGCACACTCCTGTTGCCTGAGAACAGCCCACTTTTTGTTCTATGGTAAGTGTTCTCCAGGATGTCCTTCAGTTGCAGTTCATACAAGAAAAGCAAGTCTTGAAGCTGCTTTAACCTTTGTCTTAATTTATTGTTGTCTAGGAGGCAGATATCTTTTTCCTATGGAGAAAATAAAACAAAAACAAAAATAAAACCCCCATGCTTCAGTCAGTGGTAAGAACAGAGAGAGAAGGAGTATCTGTCTCCTCTTGATCCTAACATATCCCGCTGCTTCTGTGGATCAAAATGATTCGACGGTCTCTTCCTAAGATACAGGACACTTGCACAGCTTGGGCTGTTGAGTTGAACCCAGTGGAAAAGGGTTTTCTAGAATGACCTTGCCACTGCTCAGAGCATCCCAGAATATGATCAGATACACACAAAGTTACTCTGGATGAATAGAATTCAGCTCAACTCCCATTTAATGAACTCAGAGTGAGCGTTTACAGACTACAAAACGGCTCAGCATAGTAAGAGGGGGGAAAACCTGCTCTTGCACTGCAGCCAGGCCAAACCAGCAAGGTTCCAGAAACATCTTCTTGTAAAACTGGAAGATAAAAGAGCTGACACTTGGTGCAAATCAGCAGAAAGCAGTGAGCCTACCGAGATCAGTGGAATAACTTCAGAGCTGCATTACTGTGACCAAGAGGAGAATGTTGCCCAAACTGGCAGGGATAAACATTTTAAGTAACATTTATGCTGTAGCTGGTGCTGCTCCATTAAAAATGTAACAAAATAGAGCAAAATTTCTTCCAAGACAGCCAAGAAAACCCGTGCAACAAGAATCACTGGCTATTTTTGCTCTGAGCAAGTTGGGTTGAGTGACACCAGGTCAGGACCAGTTCTAGGCATAAGCAAAACAAGCAGGTTGCCCAGGACAGCAGACTGACTACTGTGTTTAAACATGGTCTCCCAGCTGCCTCTTTCTTCTCCTAGGTCTCTTGGTCTTCCTCCACAGAGGAGGAATTCCAGGCCGGAGGCACACGGGACCTGCTGCAGGCAGCTCCCAGCTCGCCAAAGTCTCACTGCCAAGCTCTGTGCCTCCTTGGTATAGCCCAAGAGTCATTTTCTCATCAGACGAGTACAGATTGGCTCAGGCTATGCCTACCTCCTCTTCCCCTTTCCATTCTTTAAAACACATTGAATAAAAAGAAGGCAGTGTTGCCCGAGGGAATGGAGCAGAGTATTTCTTCACTGGCCATAAAATCACCTTTTAAAAAAAAAAAAGAATTAAAGAGCTTTTCTTGTTGCTCTTTTTAATTCTTGGCAATGTCAGTCCAGCCACCCAGAGAGCTGCGAATCCCCTAATGCTGTGAAAGTCCTGTATTACGAGGACAGCAAGAATGACCTTCCTTTAGCTGCAGGCAGATACCTTTCGCTCTGCTCTCGCAGCCCCACGTCCTTTTTGTGGGGGAGCGCCCACCTCTACATTACTGGGAATGATAAACTGTTGGCACAACGCAGAGGGGTTGTACGGACGCTAGCTAAAAGATACACACCGAAAACCTGGGTGCAGCTGAGGTGAAGCTGACCAGAAGAAGGAGCAGCAGCAACCAGGGCATCATCGCGCTCATTTCTTACCACCTGCAAAGAAGCATTGACAGGCCGCACTGGAGGTTTCTTTAGTTCCTCTTACAATTTAATTCCCCCCTCACAAACATATTAAATTCCCCAGAAAATGCTGCAGATTTGCTAAGGAGGTTGCTTGAAATTACAGACAGGACAAAATCAGGAAAAGATGCATGTTAGGGAGAAGCTGAAGCACCATGCAGTGTGCTGACAGGGGGACCAAGGTCTGGGTCCAAGCTCCTGCTTCCCTGGACGAATAAATACCTGGTGTGACTCTCCAGCAGCCTCTGCCCCTTCTCCCCAGTGCCCACACAGATGGGAAGTTACTCAGCATTTATGCCTCCTTGGAGGACTCCTTGCCAAACTGGTTGGCTAAAACCACACAGTCCTTATTCTGTCTAAATTCCCCAAAGTTAAGAGGAATTCTGCCTCCTGGTTGAGTGAGTGTAGGCATTGCCCCTCCTTGATCCATGGAGCGGTCTGTCAGGATGGGATTACCTTGGAGCCCAAGGGCAGACATCACCCGTGGGGCAGGGTGGGCATGGGAGAGTTTTTGCTGGGATTTCAGTGGAAGAGATCTCTGCTGCTGACTTGCCCCAGCACGCAGATGGGGCTTTGGTCGGAGAGTCCCAGCTGGAAAAAATGCTAGGCGACTGCCACTGGGAACATGCAGCTGAAGGCGAGTGAACAGTACAAATTGTTCACAGCGTGCTCGCATGGTGCTTTAAAATAAAATAAAATAAAATCAGAAAGAATTAAAAAAATCTGAAATACAGGCTAAAACCAACTCCCCCGCTTCACATCTGGAAGCGCTGCAGAAACTTGGCTTCCCAGCTCTGCACTCTCAGCGACGTGCTTTGTTTCAGCTAGGGCTCTGTTAGCATCCCCGCGGCGGCTGATGCTGGGGCTGCTTCCAGAGCCGGCAAAGCCGCTGGCGACGGGGGAGCCGTCTGCCAAGCCCAGGGCAAGCTGAGAGAAGCAGCACCCTGTGGAAGTCACTAAAAGATGTCGCGCAGGAAAGGATCAGGCCCCGTAGCGTGTGGGTGGAGGCAAAAAGCCATCAGGAAGGATGGGTTCGAGCGGTGGCTCCTGAAAACCAGGCAGTGCAGACCAGGGGGAAAGAAAGCAACTTCGTCTACACCTTTATCCACACGTATTAAATGCACATACCTGTAACTCGCCTTTCCTTCAGACCTCCTCCTGGTAAGATTATCTCCCTTAAAAGTCAACTGCAAAAAGAAAGTGATCATAAACCTGGCTGCGTTTCTAGAGGCTGATGAGATTTTCCTCTCCAGATGGCCCACATCAAGGGCGCAGACGAAGATGGTTTCACAGCACCAGGCAGTTCCACAGAAAAGGCGCTTGCAATTCCTCACCTGTAAGAGTTACCCAAACCCCGTTTTGTCTGTTGTTACCCAATCCTCATCCTGCTGCTTCCCAGTCAGGGTAAACGACAGTCAGGTTTCTATCGACCGTGCTCTCCCAAGGAGAGGGGCTCTGCTGGTTGTGCACCATTAGCCACCTTATTTGACTAGGAACTAAGACGGACTTCTTTAAGTGTTTATATGAATCACTCAGACTAATGCTCCCTGCGGGAGTTTTATCTCATGTTTAATACAGCCAGGGTAATTTCAGTAAGTCCATCCTGCAAGGTGGAAATAACACAGCTTTTCCGCTCAGCATTCCTTTTGCTGTTTAATCTGGTTTATATGTTAAAGCACAGCACAGCTGTAATGGCAAAGGAGCTGCAAATCTGAAGCAAGAAGCGACCACAGGGGTATTAAGCAAGATTTGCTATTCAACTGAAATCTCAGGAGGTGTGCAGTTGTGTAACTCTGCTTTGAGCTGGATGATTAGATTTGCTAGTTAACACAAACAAGGACATTTGTGGAAGAGAGGAAAAAAACCCACCCAAACAAACAGATGGGTGCCTCCCTCTGCGTTATGGCCAAAGAATTACAGATTATTTTAAAGAAAACAGCAGGAATGTGCCATTTCACAGAGCTGTGTTTGGAGGAGGGACCAGGGGCAAAAAGACAAGGTATACAAGCCCATCATAAACTTCTGTATTAGTCTCCAGGAAAGCAGGACTGTCCAGCTATTACCAACTACAGCGATGCTGTTTATTTCTGCATTTAAAAACTGCATTCCTCTTCTCCCGCAAGAACCTCCGCTGACCCATTTCACTGCCAAAGCATTATGTAAATGGTGCTTTTCTTCTCACTTGTTCTCTACCCCCAGCTTTAAGCTGGTTTTGGAAGCTGTGAAATTAAATGAGTGGAAACATCTCCTCTCCTCTTTAGTGGGTACTTGGCCCTTTCTTCCCCCCCTTTGGCCAGCGGCTGCAGCTGGTGGTGGGGTGTTGGGGTACCACACTCTTGAGCACAGGGGAGCAGCCTCTTCCTTAACTGGAGCCAGCCAGAGAGCACTTGGGATACTGCGCACCAATTTGTCTTGCCTTAATGGCCAACAACCTCCTTGACCCACAGGCACCTCCCGATCCTGGATGGCGTCAATGCCGGGCCCGGGTCTGCAGTGGCAGTGTTGGAGCCACGGTGTGACCAGCAGGAAGCATCAGGCCACATGTTTCCAATTCCTGCTGGTCCCAGGGCAGGAGGGGGTGGTGGAGCTGCAGTCCTGGTGGGACTCATGGGTGTATGTTATGCGATTGGAACTTCACAGGAGCAGGACTCAAAGTTCAACTCTCCTTCAGAGACCCCCGCCAAATGCCTTTCAGAGCCAAGACACCTGGAGAACTCTCATGCTCTCCTGAGGACTCCACCAGTGTTAGCCTCACCAATGTCTGCATGATGACTGGGAAAAACCCAGTCATGCAGAATGTGTTTCTTGCATACTTGCTTCACGATGAACTTGTTTTCCCAGGCTAGATGAAGCTTTAGGAATATCTGAAGCACAAGAGAGGGACTGCCATGCGGTTGAGGTGGGGTGGGGTCCTCACGTGAGGTGGGGCTAGCAGGATGGTGTGTTCATGTACTGCTCCACTGGCCTGGAGCTAAAATAAGTCATCGTAAAGAATGTGGACACCGTGTGATCACCGGTGTTGTTTCCTCGCAGATGTTGAAGTCCCTAGGCAATGGGACTGTAAACGCTCTTCTTTTTTTTTTTTTTTTTTTTTCCTGGAATACACATGCTGCACACATATTCTGCACTGCAAATTCCTGATTAGTTGCTTGAAAGGAGATCAAATTCCCTCTTCTTAAGATACTCAGTGATCTTGTCAGCAAATAATAACAGTTTCATTAACTAAAAACCTCCCCACCCTGTTCTCCTCCACCCTCCCTCCAGCAAAAGTACGTAGGTGCTGAACAACAGTCATGAAAACCTATTATTCACACGTGAAATGCACAGCCAGCATAGCAAGAATGCAAACTGGTGGATAAATGTGAATAAAGAGAGCGGGCTCTGGGGCAGCTCTTGATATTCCTGCAGCCACAGGGCACTGGGCTCCCCTAAAAAGAATGGTCTGGGATGAAGACATGAAGGTGACACCCAATGGACCTTCATTCTCCCAGAGCCCAATGGAACATCACTGCAGCTGGAAGACAGTGGTGGCTTCTCAAAACTCTTCCAAGACCAGTTCCTCCTTGTTTGTTTGTTCTTAAAGAGGGAAGGGAAGAAATGAGGAGGATTGCTTCAGACTCCAGAGGAGGTACAGAGACCTGGGGTTTTCACAGCAGGAATCTCACTGCCTAGGTGTGCCCCAGGAAAAATCATAGTCGTCTACATCCAGCTCAAAGCAAAACAGTTCATTTGCACTGAATCCAGGTGCTTTATGCATTTATACTCCTCTATCACGTCCCACCTTCCATGAATACCCTGCTCACTGGGAGAGACTGTGGACCAGGCTCCTTTGCAGGCGTTGCAGGCCCTCAATGTGTGAGCTACCATACATCTTCTGTAGGAATCTGAGCTGCCAGATTAGCTAATCTGTGAGATCTGAAACAAATATTTATTTATTTTTTTTTAAATCTAACAAGGAAGGGTTTCATCAAAAGTAAAATAAATTTAAAAGATCAGGATGACACCAGCCACCAGAGTTTCAATCTACGAAATAACCGAAACCAGCATTTGCGCTTTAAAAGTCTGTGGTTTGTTAGCAAGGAGTAACCACAGAAATCTGTGTACAAAGAAGGAGTAATGGTGGCAGACCATGAAACATGCTAGATCTAACTGTTTTGATAACGTTCAAAGAGCAAAGACATAATGCAGTTGAACTAATGAGTCTGCGTGCAGCTTATGAGTATCTAATGGGTTGACACAACAAACGTAATTAGTTTATAAGTTCCCGAGGGCAAGCACAGGTCCGAGCGGATCTCACTTACATCAGGAATAGCTGTACCAAAGGGAATTAGTCACAAGGCCAGAGGGAGTATGTGAATTATCTGCGCGATCTTCTACCTACCTGAGGTCAGAGAACTCCTCTGACCTAACCCACTCCCATTTGAACTAGAGCATGTCTTTGAGAAAAAGACATTTTGGTGTAAAAAATTCAGCGTTTGAAGAACCAGCCACAGACCTTAGCGTGCTCTTCCACTACTTAATTACCTACATTGTTAATTATTATCGGGGTTTTTTTGTCCTGAGTCTGAATCTTCCAAGTCTCATCCCGCAGTTTTTTAATCTCGTGATGCCTTACTCTGCGAAGGGGAAGAGCCCTCTGCTGCCAAATGTCTTTTCCCCTGCTTAAGGCTAGGTCCAAGCTCTGCCTGCCCCTGCCTGGGAACCCAGACCCCGGGAGCTGCTTCGGCTGCAGGTGTACGTGCTGGGGGAAAGCCACGGAGTGAGGGGTTGCATGGAGCTTGTCCTGGGGAAGGCTGGACACCACGGCATGAACACATCATAGAATCATAGACTCATACAATCGTCCAGGCCAGAAGGGACCTCCAAAGGTCATCTAGTCTGACCTCCCCGCAGTCAGCAGGGACACCCCCAACTAGACCAGGTTGCCCAGGGCCTCACTGAGCCTCACCTTGAATATCTCCAGGGAAGGGGCCTCAACCACCTCCCCGGGCAACCTGTTCCAGTGCTCCACCACCTTCACAGTAAGGAACTTTCTCCTAATCTCCAATCTAAATCTGCTCCCCTCCAGCTTAAAGCCATTGCCCCTCGTCCTGTCACTGCAGGCCTTTGTAAACAGGCTCTCCCGAGCCTTCCTGTAGGCCCCCCTCAGGCACTGGAAGGCTGCTATTAGGTCTCCCCGGAGCCTCCTCTTCTTCAGGCTGAAAGGAAGAGAACTAGTGGGTAGGGGACTCGGCTGCCGTGGGGAGGGAGGAAGAGCAAGAGTGAGTTCTGCTCCTGGGGTGATTTAATTCCTGGTTGTTTAATGCAGAGCACATACACAGAGGTGAGAAGAACTATGGGTGTTGTATGGTGGGTTATGGTGGAGGTGAGTTAAGGGGGCTGCAGGGACTGCAATACCCCTCTGCCTATTTTTGGGATCCTGATCCACCCTAGGCAGGGGCAAGCAGCAGAGTTACGTGGCCAGGACAGTCCAGGGCACCCACAGGAGCAGAACTGCAGGTTCCCTGGGGGAATCTCTGCAGATCAGAAGAATTTAATTGCCTCTAGGGTTAGGCAGCTGCTGAACAAGTACCTTTCTAGGTCTAAATTTAAGTCTGCTTACACCCCTTTGAGAGCACCTAGACCTTTTTCCAGATCCATCCCTGACTGATTGCGATTAATGTACTTCTTATCTTCTCTTTCACAAGACGGACAGCTTTGAGCTCCTCACCCAGGTGTGATGAGGTGCACTGCACAGCCTTTTACTCTCATCACAGCTCTTCCCTCTTCTTTCTGGAGTTGTGCTTACCAGGACTGCCGAGCAGAGAGCACAGAGAAGCCAAGTAAAGATCTTAAGCAATGTTTCCAACCCAGCTCCTTTCCTTTTTGTGGATCCAAGGATCTTGCTATTCCTTGTGTCACAAAGCCACACGGCACAATCACCTGCGACTGGCTACTCCCTGCTGCTACCCCAGGGTTTTTCAGGGTTACCTGTTTTCATAATGCAGTCGCTGATGCTCCAAGTGTCTGACCTGCTGTGGCGTTATCTCCTGAAGTCAGGATGATTGTGATTTGCAAGACATGAGAAGCTAGTCCAGAAATGCCTGCAAGCTTTTTGACGTGTATGCACATACCCCATGCAAGTGGCAGGTGCCTCATAGTGACAGTCACTGGGACTATAAGTAGACCAAGGATTTTTTGTAAAGATCTTGGGTGGTCCTTCAGACCAAGGGCCGAAAAGCACCATCCTGAGGCTCTTTGTTCCGAGATTGAGAGTGGATGTATGGAAATGCACGTTGCTCACTCATCTGCACTTACCAGATGTTACAATTTACTCAGGGATAGGCAGCTTTCTTCTATCCAACTGCTTTTCCATGCTGCCTCAGCTGCAGACTTCAGCACTGGGGTTTTTATCTGGGGCATGGTTTAAAACAAAACAATAACACATTAAACAGAGTAAGACACCCAATCCCTGCAGAACCTCTCTGGAAAGGAATTGCTTAGGCATGGTTCTCCTTTCAGTTATTTTAAGATTAGTGCGCTGGGTTTTCACCAACGTGAACCAGATTGAGTTTATATTCTTCTACCTTTTTAATTAAATGTAATTTTCTAGCCAGACAGTTGCTTACAGAAGCAACAAAATACTTGCATTTTATCAGTAAAACTTGTAATCTTGTTTTAGAAATATAAATTAGTTTGACAGGAATTATCTTCCCTAATCCCATGTTGATTGGCTGTTATTTTTATTAAATATTTTATTAGTTGAAGCCTCCATCTACTCTGCTTTCATTTCATCTGGGAGCAAAGCCAAGTTGACAGATTTATCATGATCAGGTCGTCTGATCTACCTGCTTTTAACATTGGCAGAGAATTGATTTTTGCCCCACTTATCTCCATATATCTGCTATCCGAAAAGTAATTAAAATTAAAATTACTTTTCTTGGCCGTCTCTCTTAAGCCTATCACATATAAATGAGCTATACCTACCAATTTTAAAAATCTGTCAAGTTAAGAGATTCTGTTTACCACCCTCTCTGTTATTTTTGGAATGTAAAGTATGTCATCACCCCTCTGAGATATGCATACTTCATCCTGCTCTCTACCCGGTATGTAACTGGATTATTTACTGAACATTTCAATCTCTTCTGCATTTTGTTGACAATTATGCTATTTTACAGTGATGAATAATTGTTAAGGGATCAGAACTGGATTCTGAGGGGTTTTCAAATGTCAGTGTCATGAGTTAACCAGCAAAATATAATGAAAATGATTTACAAATCTTGAATTTAAAAAAGAGAATATTTTCCATGCTTCCTTTTTATTTTTAGCTTTACAAACCTTGTTCCTACACTTTTCTCCACCAGCTGAGAGCTGGAAATTTTATTTTATTAATAAAAAAGGGGTGTTTTTATTTTAGTCATCTGACTCCAGAAGTTAGGGTTTTAAGAAAATAGATCAACCACCAGGAAACTCATGATGACGCATGAGAGCTGGCAAATCTACAGCATCATCAATGTTCTAAGATTAGCAACATTGAGAGGAACAGTAACAGTGTTATCATTGACAGTGCAGCATCTACCTATTTGATGAAAAAATGGGAAGAATTGTTTCTCCTTTTTAAGCGCATCTGCAGCCTCTAGCAAGCTGGTTCATTCACAGCCCTGGCATTCAGTCTGAGTGCCAAACTGGAAGTGGCCCAGCCTCCAGCCCCTCCGTTCACTGGTTGTTACAGGTTGCTTTGTGAAAAGTCTGCTTCAATACCCAAACTGCCTCCCCACCTCGGTGCTTTCAGAGCCCAGTACAGGGGAAACTGGACTAGTGTATTTCTACGCTCTTCTCCAATACGGTCCTCCCCACAAAGGGGCTCCACAGGCACAAGCTTCTGTGCAGAGCAATTCACAGGATACCCACACGGTTCACAGGAACAAGCCTGTACTAAATAATCTGCACATGTAAACTTTTTTTTCAGAATTAAGAGAAAATCAATCGAATTTTTCTTCTCATCATCCAGCTTAGTTTCCATCCATGTTTAGCTTTTATTCAAATAAATAATTATCTGAATATACATATATATGAGGACAGGCTGAGAGAGCTGGGGTTGTTCAGCCTGGAGAAGAGAAGGCTGCGGGGAGACCTTGTAGAGGCCTTTCAATATCTGAAGGGAGCCTACAGGAGAGCCGGAGAGGGACTCTTTGTCAGGAAGCGTAGTGACAGGACAAGGGGTAATGGTTTTAAATTGGAAGAGGGGAGATTTAGATTAGATACTAGAAAGAAATTATTCACAGTGAGGGTGGTGAGGCACTGGAATAGGTTGCCCAGGGAAGCTGTGGATGCCCCATCCCTGGAAGTGTTCAAGGCCAGGCTGGATGGGGCTTTGAGCAACCTCCTCTAGTGGGAGGTGTCCCTGCCCATGGCAGGGGGGGTTGGAACTTGATGGTCTTTAT
Source organism: Arenaria interpres (assembly GCA_013399435.1). Taxonomy (NCBI): domain Eukaryota; kingdom Metazoa; phylum Chordata; class Aves; order Charadriiformes; family Scolopacidae; genus Arenaria; species Arenaria interpres. Next base: position 45,326 of record VXAK01020490.1, on the reverse strand, counting down.
GGTCCCTTCCAACCCAAACCATTCTATGATTCTATACCAAATATATTTATCTCATTACTTGCTACCACAGTCTGCACTAGCTACTTATCCACATATTTACATATACGACAGACTTGAAAGGGGAAATTTCTACTTAGCCTGCTGCCCAGAAATGATCCCTATTCTCAGCATTCATCTTAAGGATTTTATTTCTTTCAGGAAAAGACGCGTACGCAAAGGCTCCTGCCACCGGTTTAACCGCACCTACCGGGACCAAGCTCCACCGGCCCTGGGAGCAGCCCCCAAAAGCTGGCTTTGAGCTCCCTCTGCTGCCCACCCTGCCGGAGAGAACCTTTCCAGCCCAGCCCTGGCCTCGCCAGCGCCGCTAAGTTCCACCCAAGGATGCTCATGCTCGGGGACTGCTTGTCACTTGCTGGGGAGCTTCGAGGCAGGCGTGAAGCCCTTCTGCAGCGCACGGGGCAACGCGCCGTACTCTGCCCTGCAGGCCCCGATTCTGCAAAAATAAAAAAAACAACCCCAAAACAGTGAAAAAGATCAGTTCTCAACATTACGTGAGAAACATCGGCGCTTGGTGTGAGGCGTCTCTGCCCTGCATGGCGGCAGTCGCTGCCACAGGCCACGCAGGCCCGAGCGGCGGCCCACCTGCACCAACCCTCTCCCCATCGCACCCCCCCACCACCAAAAGCCGCCATCCCGCGGGGAAACGTATCGAGAGGCGTCAAAGCCCAGCAGCAGCCACGGCTACAAAACCCGAAGGGCCGAGGCTGGGGAGAAGGCGGCAGGCCCTGCTGGGGCGGCCTCCCAGGAAGACAAGACCCCGGCGGGACGGGCAGGCCTGGCCCCGGCGGGCCCCGAGAGGCGCCTGGAGCCGCTGGGGACCCGTTGTCCCCCCGCTGCTGCTGCTGCTGCTGCGGGTCGGGAGGTGTCGGGAGCGGCGGCGGGGCCGTGGCCACGGCAGCGGGCGGGCCCGGCCCCGGCCCAGGTGCAGCCGCTCGGCGCCGCCGGACCATTTAACTGCGGCCCGGCGCGGGGGGCTGAGGTGCGTTCCCGCTCCGCGGCTCAGCCTCGCCTCGGCGGGTGAGTTGGGCTTCGCGGCCCGGCCCGAGGGAGGGAAGGTAGGCGGGAGGGTCGGGAGAACAGCCCTCAGGAAGTCTAACGCAACTTTCCGCTGAGTCCGCCGAGCGCCGGGGGCGGGTGTCCGGGCTCGACTTTGAGCCCGGTGGGCGGCTGCGCTGAGGTGAGGGCGGCCGGGGGTGGGGGGGGAGAGAAAGAGCTCCCGTGTGGCGGCCGGAGCTCGGCCTGCGGGG
>VXAK01020490.1:5357-43971 GCA_013399435.1 Arenaria interpres | reverse complement strand
TGCGAGGGGGCTGCTGGCGGGGCCGTGCCCGCCGCCGTGGGGTTTCCCTCCCCGGGACTGCGAGGCTGTGCCCGAGGTGGGTCTGAGGGGGTAGAGCCGCGGGGTGAGGGGACGAAGTGCGGGACTGCCGCCCGCCTTTGGTGGGGCTGTGCCCCTCCCGGAGGTGCCAGCGGGGGCTCTCATGTGTTTCATAGCGGGAAGGAGCGGGGGGGGGGGGGGGGGGCANGGGGCGCATATCTCATCGTGAGGTAAAGATGCTGTTTTAATGTTACTGTCACTGTGGATCGTTAAGTGTAGTCAAAAGACCTTCATCACGCTAAGTGCGCTGGCTTTCACTACCCTTATGGATAAAGATTGTGCTCTGTCAGGTGAGGGTAGCAGGAAATAATTGAAAATGAAGCAGAAGCTCGTCTGCTGGTAACAAGAGTGTGGAGCTGGTATCCCGTGTTTCTCCTACTGATTTCTCTCTAACTAGATGTGTTTCTCTTCAGACCAGCAGAGCAAGAACAGGCAAGATGACAACTGTGAGGTATGAACAAGGGGCAGAGCTGACAGAAGGGTCCAGGTGAGTGGAATGAACTGCACCAGCGTATGGGCTTGGCATTGAAGTGTGTGGTCCCCTCTCTAGACTTTTAGTGCTTTAAATCTAACAATGAGAATAATGGAGTGCTTGAAGCTTGTATAGCATACAGTCTTTGTGTGTCCTGTCCCCCTCCCCCCCCAAATGCTGTTGTCTGAGAGGAGCGATACCTTTGAGAGAAATATGCTGTTATGATTTACTTATTGCAAGTAGTTAAGAAGTAAGTAAGAAGTACAAAGCACCTAGCTCTGGTATAATAAACTCATGGCAGTAAAGCCTGCTGTCTTCTAGCATCTAGAAACATTGTCTTGCTCTCTTCAGAAGTTTCAAGTCTGAAGTTCCCTTTAGCCGTGAGCAGTCAGAAAAGCTTATGCTCTGTATGGAGAATATGTGTGTAGAAACTAGGCTCTTCTAGTATATTCTCATTTTCCTCTCTTCCACACCCAGACTGGATGTAGTAGCTTGTGGCAGAGAGCTTGTTCCAGCTTAGACAACAAGTAGATAGAGTGCTCAGCAAAACAAACTCCCTCTGAGGAAAGCATTATCTAGAACTGAATTTTTGTGTGAGAGCACAATGGAAACAGTGTACTCGGGCTTGGCTTCTGTTTTCTTTGTGTGTTAAAGATTGGCTTCCTAACCCAAAACACTAGCGTTGCTCTTTCTTATTTTGGCTTATTTTAATCACAGTAGATAAGAAAGTGGCTTTTGGTGCACTTCATGTGTCTACAAGTTTAAGCAAGTGAGCTGCAGTAAAATGGCTATAGCAGCAGCAATCTGCTTTAATGAGTGAAGCATTTCAGCTGTACATGAAGTGGAGACTTGCAAGTGAAATCCTGTAAGAGTAGCTGGGAAGCAAAGCTGAATGGCCAGGTATCACTAGAGCTTTGCGTCATTTCTAGGAAAAAAGTGAGGATACTGGTGTCTAGAGTGTCTGGAGCTGGAAAACTATCTTTAAATACCAAAATTGTTGTGGGGAGGAGGGGAAATAATTCTCTCTAGCCTCATACTGAGTGCAGGTGGTGAACCATCAATACTGGTTGCTGACACTGTAGGAAGTGCATCATTAAACTTCTTGCTTAAAAGGGAGTTTGCCCACACTGCAGAAACAGCCTGTTGTAGGGCATGAAGAGTACTTGGGTCCTCTAAGTTGTTACAGTAAGGCTTCAGACATGCTAGATTGCCTCAGAACAGCATGGAAACATCAATATTGAATGTGTGTATTTAGTTGCTCCTGCCCAAGAAGCAACAACGCCAGGGACAGAGCCACTGCAAATGCTGTGGCTGTGCTGTTATGCAGCATGGTATTTCTGTGGAGGAGGCTGACTTAGAAACTCCTGGATTGGGATGTTACACTTTATTTTCTCTGAAGTCAATCATGTGGCCTTCAAAGCTTCTCAGGTGTCTGAACAAAAACTTGATCTAAAGAGACCCTTTTAAGGAAGCTATGGCAAGCAGCCACTACCCTGAAAAAAATGCTGTTCTAGCACTAGCTCAGCTGCTGCTCTGGTCTTCCAGTTTCCGGTTTGGTATCCTGCTCTGCACAAAAACATCTCTGTGCTATGGCTTTTCCTGGTGAAAACATTCATTCTCTGAAAAAGTAGTTTACTGTAATAACATGAATGTCTTTTGGACTCTGAAGCAATTTTGCATATGTATATTTCCAGCACTTCCAGAGTCTGGACTGTTAAGTCTTCAGTGGACTCTTGGATGCCCTACTTCAAAGCCTTTTATCCTATTGCTGAACACATCTGTTCCCTTCCTCCCCCCAAAAGAGAAGGTTTTGAAAGATGGATTGCTAACAGAAACTTGGTCAGTACAAGCCAAGAGGTTCTGCTGTGCCAACATACAGAAAGCCTTTCTTCCCCTGGTATTTGGCCTAATGGGCCTGTGCTGTGTTCCAGGCTGCTTCTCACTGCTCAACTGGCAGTTACTATTCTTTTCTCTGGAACAATGAAGGGGAACAATGTATAAAGTTGACATCTGTATCAGTGTTTGACTTTTATTATTCTTTTGCCAGCTCTCCAACAGCAGAAGAGCCCACAGTAAAGATTGATGATGGTCGCGATGAAGACAATGAACCAGACAGCTGTTCCAGGTAAGCTAGGGATATACTAGATGCCTTGTTTGTCCCCAAAAGTAGAAACCTATTAGCCAAAATAAGAAGGTAGATGGCTTGCTGAACTAGAGATAAATCCAGTAAATCACTTGTATTGACATTTGTTCTAGTATATCATAAAGGCAAGTAAGTTCAGGAAGCTTCTTTGTGACTCTAGAGATGAAGGCCCAACCCAAGAACTAGCTGCAAGTCCCTTATATTATGGAGAATGCATAACCCAAACTGCATTGATTAAATTTTCCCATAGTAACAAGTTTGGGAGAGCACAGAAGAACAAATGCTGGTGAGAAAATGAGGTAAATGAGTATCTGAGGCAAATAATAAGCATTGTGCCCTTGTCAAGACTAAACTATCTGAACTTGTTACGATTAACTCTATTCTTGAAGTAGTTATTTTTCTAACAGTGTTTCGCTCTTGTCATCAGACTACTGACTGTTGTAGCATACTTAGTCAAGTCAGTGACAAGTGAATAGACTTGTTTTTCTGTTCCTACAGCTCAAGAACAGTAAGATTAAGCCTGTTATCTCAGTTTTTCCATGTGACAACATATCTTTCTAGAGTTCAGAAGTTGGCATTTACAAACGCATTTCACAAAGACTATAAGCTAAGTATTTGACCAAATGTGCTGCATTTTCTTCAACTGATTTAAGGTGTTGTCAGGGCAAATTTGAGTGGTGTGTCTGTTTGTCTTTAGTGTACCTAATAAACATGCTTGTCCTTAGACTGTGGAAGTTGAAGTCTAGGTGTACTTACTACATTTGCAGTGTAGGACTCACTGGGTGAAGATATAGACTAAAAAACTGTTATTGTAATTATTGCAGTGCTTCCTCAGATATTAGACATTCTGAACACAAGAGAACCTCCTATATGCTAGGCTGCCTTCAAGACAAGACTTGTTATTACATCCTTAACTTCTATGGGGAAAAGTGGGTACTACAACCTAAGTATTTCCTTCCTGCTTAAGGATGCAGATGCTTGCTGGCTAGACCTTGTTTCTTAGTTTAAAGTTTCAACTAGTATTAGTTTTGTTACTAGTAAAGTTTTCAACTAGTATGGGCTAATTCAGTAAGCCCAACAAGATGCTTCCCCATCACTTCAAAGATACTTGACCTTGTTGTAAAGGGAGTTATTGAGGTGTTAGGGATGTGCACCTGGTGGAATGCAATGCTCAAGTTACCTTAGAGGAGACAAGTACCTCAGACAGGATTGCTGGGGTGCGATAAGCATTATTGAGCTGACAAAGACTTCCTGTAACAGTGGTATCTCTAGTGGTGGTGAGGAGGGGAAGTCTAGTAACTGTATATAACAGGAAAGATAGGGTAGATATATGAACAATACAAAAGGAATCTAGCAGTGCTTTTTTGTCAGTATGTCAGAACCTTTGGTAGGTCCTACTGTTAGTGATATATATGGAGAAAGTGTTTTCTTTTAAGTGTCTAAGAAAAGACTGAGTGCTTACAGTAGTTAAGTAATTCCAAGACTGAAAAACAGATTTCCAGTCTGTTAAGTAAACTGTTAGAAATTGGGGCTTGCAGATAATTGCTTCTACCTTAGTTCTTGGTGTAACCTAAAGATACTTTCAGCTAGTGAGAGAGTTGCACTAAGGCCTAGCTTTAAACCAGAAGGCTTAAAGCACACCAAAGGGGCAATAAATTTTCTGTAACTGAAAACATGAGGTGGAACCCTGCTAGGGCTGGAGATAATGCTCACAATTGCAAGAACTTAGTTTCAGTAGCCCATTTCCTTCCAAGGCACTTCAGTCTTTAATCTGAAAACCAAACCAACATTTCTTTTAAAGGTAGAGGGATTTTTCTTTCTCTATTCTAGAAGCACAGAAGTAGTAAAGTTGTTAACAAGTGCAGCTTTTTCCAGGCCTGGAAAAAAATTTCTCTGATATAATAAGCTAATATCTTGAACAAGATGCCTTAGCAGATGTTTATCCTCTTTAATGTTCCTCTTGACCAATAGCTGTTGGATAAGCTTGCTTCTTGAAGCTTATAACTGGGCATTAAGCCAGACTTCTAGTGGTCACTGGAATTGTGATGTGAAATTGTGCTATGCGTAAGTACATACTGCTGTATTTCTAGGGTCTGTAACTGGTGAATGCTACTTTTAACAAGTGGTCAAAGTATTGCTTTCAAGTACTGTCTTAACCTATGTACTTCATGAATGCAGCTGAATAATCTCTTCTTAAAGAAATCACTGCTATACAGAATTCTAAAACTAAAAGAATGTTATAGTGCTCTTGTGGCTAATATCAGTAGCAAAATGTCACTTGTCTTGATGCCAGTTCTGTTCTCTTGCAGTGCAATTAGGAGAAGAATTTCCCCATTTGTGATGTCATTTGGATTCAGGTAAAAGATCATGCTTGTAATGATATTGGTAAGGTAGAAATAGTCCTTATTTCTGGTGTGAGAACTTGAAGAGTTTCTTGAACAACAGTGACTCCAGCCTGCTCTGTCTGGAAAGTACTGAATCCCCTATCACCCCCTGAAAGGGTGACTTGAGAAAAGTACTCTGGGAAAGAAGTCTTAAAGAGTTATGGCTACATTCTCCAAAGAGCTGGAAGGCAGAACTGTAAATGCTGTTGACTGGGGAAAAAGCTCTTTAATGGCTTACTCCAGGCTGTGGCAGCCTTTGAAAGACCCCTTAGACACCTGTATGCAGTCTAGGTGCTGAAATAAGGTAAGCCATTAAAGACAGTTATTTTTAAGGGACCACACCAAGTCATGAGTGGGAGGGAAGGTGTGTAAGCCAAAAGACAGCACTAACACTTGTATGCCTTAAAGCATTCAGCTTTGCACCACTTCTAGGTAGCTATGGAATTATGGGTTAATAACTACAGCTGAGTCTGAGGTAAATATACAGTTCCACATGGTGGATGTATTCTGTGCTTTAAAATGCAATTTGAATCCTTCAGCTGCTTATACAAGCAAGCCTCAATCTGTATGTAAGAGAACATGTTCTCACTGAAGCAGCTTAAAAAAAACATATCTGGACTTGCGCCCTTCAGTTAAATGTCACCAATTCATTCCTACCTCTCAAGTTGTATTTTTCTTTTTTGCAGAGTATTTGGAGTCGTACTTATCATTGTGGACATTATAGTCGTGATTGTGGATTTGGCTATTGGTGAGAAGAAGGGTGTTAGAGATATTCTTGAAGGTGTTTCCCTGGCAATAGCACTCTTCTTTCTCATGGATGTTCTCCTGAGGGTGTTTGTTGAAGGGTAAGACATGGGCAAAAGTTAAGTCAGTGTGGCAAGCCCTTAGGCTAGTAAGGAAGTAATAGTTCAAGCTTGGACTATGAACATGTCCTGTAGGTGAATTTTCTGGTCATAGAAAATGGCCACATCTTTTCTTGGTGATGTATATTGTCTGTTACCCTTCTATAGAATAATTTGTGAAGTGCTTTTGATATAAGTGAGCACTTAGAAACTGCATCAGCTTTGCTGTGACTTATGTGTGTAGACCAGGTGTAGGATTATTTTCTAAGTGAGCCTTCAGTGCTTAGTGTTAAGAACTACTTCAGAAGAGCTTGTCACTAGCAGTAGTTCTGTAAAGGTGTCCTTTTCCTGAAGTTGTCTCAATCTTTGCTATCCATGTGGGCACCTGTCTAAAACTTTCCTTTGTTTCAGGTTCAGGAACTATTTCCGGTCTAAACTGAATATTTTGGATGCATTCATAGTGGTGGGCACTCTGTTAATTAACATGACGTACTCCTTCTCAGACCTTGCTGCAGCAGATCAGATACCGAGGTAAGAATGGTATGGCAGCTCTTAAATGTGAGCTCTCTCTTCTTGATAGTCTTCTAAGAACCTTCTTGGGCACCTCTAAGCTAGGTGTGTGTGTAGGAGATCACAAATAACGGCTGGGATAGTATTTCATGGTACAGAGTAATGAAGGGTAGAGACACCAAACTTTGGTCTACAGTTGTGCTGCAGACTGTCCCTGTCTCAAAGAGATGATCTAAAAATATCAGTTGGGGTAACTAAAAGTGAATAGTGAGACCATCAAATGCTCTCACTTGGGGATTTTTTTTGGGGGTAAGGTGTGCAGCAACCCTGATAAAGAGAGGAGAGTCTGAAGAAAGCCAGAAAGAAGAGTTGGATTATAATAGTAAATGGAACATGGTAACATATATTGGATGTTTCAGGTGTGCTGTGGTGAGGAGAAACATGCTGTGCATAAGTTAATTCAAGTCACGTTTCAGTCTGTTTTCTGTAGATTGATCAGATGATAATGAGAGGAATCCATTCCTGATGGAGAGAGAACTGCAACTCTGATTAGCTTATCTGCACTAGGTTTGAATTAGTGAAACTTGCTTGCATCAGTGAGGGAAAGAAGTTGAGGGTGTTTTGTTTGTTTAAAATAATCGCCCCCCAATTCAACTTGCTACTGGGCACAAGAGGGGTAACATTCTTCTAGAAGAAACCATCTCAAAGTCTAGTTATTGAAGAATCCAGAATAGTTTGACAAACATCTGGAAGTATTAGTCGTCTCTTCAAATGCCAGCTAAACTCAGGTTTCAAGGAGTAGAACTGTCAAAGGAATAGCATTTGCAGCCTCAGAATGGTAAAAGGCTGTTTACTTCTAGGTCTTTAAAAATTAAGCTGAATTTAATGATTACTTCATGCTTCTCTGGGCACATTTTTCTAAATCAGCTTTCATCTTATGTTAAATGTAGGAGAAATAACACTGTGACAGGGTAATCTGTGCTTCTGTCTTTACTAGGCTGTTAGTAGTAGGCCTTATGCTGCACTGACCCATCCTGTTGCAGACCACTGTGTGCAAGTTCCTTGTATTCTAACTTGCTGGAGTTCTACTCAAAGATGAGGAAGAACTTCTTTACGGTGGGGGTGACAGAGCACTGGAACAGGCTGCCCAGGGAGGTTGTGGAGTCCCCTTCTCTGGAGATTTTCAAGACCCGCCTGGATGCAGTCCTGAGTAATGTGCTCTAGGCAATCCTGCTTTAGCAGGGGAGTTGGACTAGATGATCTCTAGAAGGTCCCTTCCACCTTGCAACAATTCCATGATGGGGATTTAGAATGGGCTTTTTGGGTCACGTAAAAAGGAGTTCAAGCTGATCTCGGTAGGCTCCAGCTGAGTGTCTTCTGTCTCACCCATGCAATTCTTGAGGCCCTCTGTAAAGTTTCCCTTGTTAAGGGCTCCTCAGTTCTGTTCTGACCAAAATATTACTACCTGGCATTAGATGATACTTCAGACTTGGCCAAATCCCAAATGTTGAGATAGTTTTCCCACCTAACAGTGCCCACACAATCCAACTAATTCCCACTAGCCTACCTGGTGTGTGTTAGTTTTATTTCCTCAGGAAGCAAACCGTAGTCTTAAAGCACCTGACATATCTCAGGATAGTTAAATCTGAGCAGCTTTTATGTGGATGAGAGCATATATGTGACAAGTGAGATTTAAGTGGCAGTCCACAGAGGTAACATGCCCTGATAGAGGGGTATGGTCTCTGTTTCTGATCTATCTAGCTGGTTGTGCAGTGGGATGAGTTACCTGTTTCATTGAAGTCTGACATATTAAAGGACCTTGAGGAATGAGAGTAGCGTATCAGTCTGGGAGCTAACGTTTAATGGGCTAACTTCCTAAAGGGCAGAATGCAAACTGCTTTTCTCCTGAAGAGCTGCTGCTCACAGCTGTGGTTCAGGCTGGGGAGAGTGGCCATGGAGTCTTCACTCCAGTGTTGGCTTGTCTCCTTGGCTTCTAGCTCCAAGGGAACTCTGTAACAGCAGGGTGATCTGAGACTGGGAAGGAGCTGGGGGGAAAAAACTGAAAGGTTCCTCCAGGTGTCCAGGGCAACCTCATTTGGTTGACTTTAAGCTCGATGTCAGTGGAGAGCAAGCAGACTGTCATCAACTGGAAGGTGATGGGATAATGTTTCTATAATACTGTAGGTACTCACCAGGATTCCTACCTAAGTGTATGAGGACCTGGAATACGTGCATATGCTCACATACCTCCTTAAGGAATAAACGTTAGTTTGCCCTAATCCCTAAGGGTACGTGAAAGCAGCTGCCCTTGTTCAGTTGTTTCCATAGAACCACTCACATAAGTATCTTGTCTGCTTCAAAGTTCAACAGCAGTTCAAAGTTCCTCAAACCAAATCATCAGCTCAAGCTGCTGAATGATTAAACACAGGGTTTATACTGATTTATTTTTTTTCTCAGGTTTCTTAGTCAAGGTATGATGTATAGCTTCTTTTTTCAGCTATTTTTCAGGTGGCTGCTTAAATGTAAATGAGAACAAAGGAAAGATAATTTGGGGATGATAACATAGGTAGTGTTGTTTGCTGGAAAGAGGTGCCTGGGAAAGTCTGTTTGAGCAATTAGGGGGTTTCCTAATTCTGTTAGTTGTTCAGAACATGTACTCCCCAAAAAACCTCAATAAAACAAGGGTATTCTTCAAGCATAGTATTCTTTCTCCGAAATCAGCCTAATAAGTCATAGTTCAGTGTATGGAAAAAAAGCTTTAAACTGTCTCTGAAACAGCTTTTAAATAGTTGTAAGCTTTCCAGCTAAGTTTAGTTGAGTTCATTTTCTTTCGTGACTCTCCTTTAGAATGGTTACTTTCCTCCGAGTTCTGAGAATTGTCATCTTAATAAGAATATTTCGCCTGGCTTCACAAAAGAAGCAACTTGAAGTGGTGACCAGGAGAATGGTAAGTTGGCCTCCTAAATGTACGTAGGCTATTGTTACAATTTCCAACTCTCTTTCTCCAGGCAGCCATCAGTGGTGAGCAGCAAGGCTGCCCACACAGCCTATTGGTCTCCAACTGATAATGTGGCTGAGGTAGCATGTCTGTTCAGTGTCCCCAACAGGGTACCAGAGCTTTGCCCCCAATTTCTAGTGTAGCTAATAATTCTTAACTTCGCTCAAGTCAGCAGTGCCTGGATCTGGAAGGCCACCATATCAAAGTGACTGCAACGCCACCATGCGGCTCAACTGGTAACTTCCAGTTTGTGTGGTACCCGGGCTGGTTCTCCTCACATGGGGGAGGACTGGAATTTTAATGCTTCTATTGCTGATTCCAGGCAAACCCAAAACAATCTGGCTGGTGAAGCCCTATCCATTGTAGATGCCCCTTATTTTCATCAAGGGCACTACAGTGGTACTTTAAGCTTCAAGTATGTGTCTCTGCTCAGAAATAAGGGCAGCATAACCAAGACTGCTTAACTTTCTTCTTCCTTCCTTCAGCCCCCAAACACTCAAATAGCAATGACAGATTCATGCTGCAGTCCGCAAAGAATCTGTGGTGGTGTTTCCATTAGAATAAACTGATACTTCAGGGTAAAAATTCTTTATGGATCTAACCTAAACACTAACACAATAAATACTATTCTTGGCTAATTCTGTCAACCCTGCTATAGCAAAGTGAGGCTCTGCTACTCATGACTTAATTTCAAACTGTAGATAGCTGGTTTTTCCTAGAAACAGGCAACACTTGTTGATCTTTGACATTCCTTTGGAAGACTGTCTGTCTATTTTTATTCTTTTTGGCAGGTCTCTGAAAACAAGAGGCGTTATATGAAAGATGGCTTTGATCTGGATCTCACTTATATTACTGGTTTGTAGAAGCAAATGATACTTTGCACATGTAACATCCTGCTAACACAGTCTGTTAATAAGTGCTTGACATGAAATACAGGCAATGTTTCAGACTAATGAAACTTAAGTATGAAGTCAAACCAGGCCGACTCCTTTTCCATGGGATTTTGAAAGAAGGATTCCTGACTCTGACACTGTTCTCAAGGATTAGCCGCCTGGGAGGGAGGTTGTACATGCTGTATGGAATGATAGAAATTCTCCTGATGCCTAGGGGACTAGAGCTGAGAAACTGTTGACTAACTCTGGCCTATGATTCTACGGAGACTGACACTTAATGGTAGCTGATGCCTCAGGAGGCATTATTCTCCTGTTCTACCTATACTAAATGTGGAAGAAAACCTCTCTGAAATGAGTACCTGGTTCTTGTAATTAGGGTAGAAATAAGCAGTTTCATAATGATGCTGCATTCAGTCGTGTAGTTCCTACATGTGGAGAGGGTTCCACCAATCCTTCTGATTGCTGTCTCTTCCACAGATCGCATTATTGCAATGTCATTTCCATCTTCTGGGAAGCAGTCTTTCTATAGGAACCCCATAGAGGTAAAAATCTCTGCTCTACCAAGTTCAGTAGTTCGGAATGCCGTTTCACTTCTAGGTTCCCACTAACTTACGTATGGACTGGATTGTCAAGTCAGTCCTAGTCCTGCTGTGTTAAAAGATCTGCATTAATGCCCTTTAGAGTTATGCTGCCTGCTAATGTGGAAACATAAATACAGCAGGGAAGATAGTTGCAGTAGTACTTTTATTCCAGACAAGAACCTGAGCTATTGGGCTGGAAAGGCCTGCTCTCCAAGGGCTGTTTATGAATGAGGTTGCTGGACCCCACTTGGGGGGTGGCGGTTGAGGTGGCAGTGGAAATAAGGAGTAGAGTACTAACTACTCTGAACTTGTATCTTCTTGTTGCTGTAGGAAGTTGCAAGATTTTTGGACACCAAACATGCAGACCACTATAAAGTCTACAATCTCTGCAGTAAGTATGTTTAGCTGCTGACTATATTGAAATACTGCTAAACAGAAAAACATATTTTCAAGGTATGATGCTGGCAATACTCGATCTCCAAGAATTCAAAGTCTGTCAAAAGTACACAGTTGTTTCTGACTACATTCTGTCCTGAAAGTGGCTACTGAGTTTTAGTATCTAATATATTGTACTGAAGCTTGCAAAGGAGATATGGGATGCTTCACAGTTTAGAATTCCTTGCTTATGCTGAACAACTGCTTCAATGTTCCAAAAGTCCTACTAAAGAAGTAGAACACTAAACCTGGGCTAAAACTTGGGGTGATGTTGGAGGATTTTTCTAATGAAGGCTCAGAAGAATGAGGTGAATGAATAGTTAAGGTATTCTGTTTAGAGGTGGCTAAACCAATGAAAAATACTTCAGGAACAACTCTTCTGTGGCTTGTGCTCTCACAGTAGAGCATCAGAGCTGGAAGCAGACTGGGTGTGATATATAAGCATTGATACTGAAGTTGTGAAATAGTAAAACTATCTTCTGGCTAACAGGGGTGATGAGGGGTCACAGATGAGGAGTGTGGTGTTAGCAGCTCCCTAACACTTTCTAGGTGGTGTTGCTGTCATTGACCCTGAGCGTACATCAGAATATTAACTTTCAGATCCCTAAATAACCCATAAGGAAAGGAATGGCCCTCTGGGCCTGGAGATGAATTTTCACTTAAAAGTGAGAGGTGTGAAAGTATAAGCTAGGAAGCATGGTCTTAGGCAGATTACTCATAGTTTTTCCACTTTGATCTGTCTATTTTTACTACTGTACTTCAACTAATATATGCTCAGACCAGCAGTTGTGTGTCAGAGGAACTTTCTCTGTTGCAAGTCTGTTGCCTTTCCTGGTATAACTCAAGATCTTTCTTTGTAGGTGAAAAAGGCTATGACCCCAAGTACTTCCACTACAGAGTGGAAAGGATCTTTATTGATGACCACAATGTCCCAGCGCTACAGTGAGTCTTGTCAAGAAATACATAGGTTATGACAGTTCTTTGTGAGCACTTGCTTTGATCTGCTAATTTTCCTCTTATGCAGAGACATGCTGAAATTCACTGCAAGTGTCCGTGAATGGATGAGTCAAGATGAAAAGAACATCATAGCAATTCATTGTAAAGGAGGCAAAGGTATGACTTTTGTAGCATACACAGATTACACATGAAATTACATATTATTCTTATCATGGCTTCTTTGATGTAAGTATGGCCTTAAGCCATAGCATGGGATGGGTTTAGAGTGTAACTTGACAAATTTGGCAGATGCTGTGATGACTAGCAACAGTAGAGAACTGTGTGTTTAGTATTACACAGCCTCACTTCTGGGTGCCTAAATTGGGTCTTAATCAAAGCTGGTATCTGATATCATAAGATGGTCTTCACTGACTTCCTGCAGTCCTGACTGCTGGGAGAGCAGTCGCCCAGGGATAGGGAGCTGCTGAAACTGTTACTATCAAAAGTGTTTTGCTGCTGCTTTGGCTCCCTAGCAGTCAGTCACCCACACTGAATATCCTGCACTGTAATATACCTCAGGCTTTTTAATTTCTTGAGGTGGGGGGTGGAATGTTGTAGTACTGGATTTTAAATCAAGATACACAAGGTATTACGCAATAGAGTATAATGTATTCTTATAGGAACAGGCTACTCACAGCTACTGCACATGAGCTGACCTATTGGTGCTATCAGCAACCTGTAGTAGCACAGGAGCTGTTGAAGTGCATATATAGCTGTACAAATAACCCAAATTTCCCTGCAAACATCTGCCACATCTTTAGCTGCCTGATGTTGCTACTGCAAATACTTGGCTTAAACCAGGTGGTTACTTAACACAAAGAAGGCTCTTTCCTCCCCTCTTCGAACCACAGCTTAAAAGGTTTTGCAAAACTGAACATTGAAACTACCTGCAGGCCGAAACCAGCTTGAAGAACAAGTGTAGGGAGGGGTGACTTGACCTCTGAGATCTTACGTTCAAAACTGAGACTGTGTTGGAGTCTTAGAGCTAGCAGTCTTGATGCCTTTTTAGTAGGGTTGGTCGGGGGCAGTTGGAGCAGAGCAGCAGCTCTTGAGGCTTAGAGTACTGGCAAGTGCCAGTCTTTAACCTAATCTATTAGCGTGTGTTTAACTCTATCCCCTGCTAAATGCAGTGTGCAGATACTGGCCAGCTTCCGAAGTATCCCTAGGATACTACAGAGAAATGGGAATGCTTTCAAGGAACAAGTTCACAAACTGCAGTACCTTGTCTTTTAACTTATTCTTCACAGAAATACAGGCACTTGAGTACTCTAATGTCTCTTGTCCTGTTACCTCTTCTATATCAGAAGTTAGAACTTCACAAAAATAATCCCAAATACCTTTGAACTCCTGTAGTTCAACTTGTCTCTTACTTCTAATACAGGCAGGACTGGAACAATGGTCTGTACCTGGCTCATAGACAGTGACCAGTTTGAGAGTGCAAAGGTAAAAAAAAGTGTTTATTTCTTGATTCTTCTAGTATTCAAAATGCTCCTTTAGAACCTACTACTAGGTGTGAAATGCACTAATACTCTCTATACTGGAAAAAGGATACTGTGAACAATCTGTTCTACAAAAAAGTTCTTGCAAATCTTGCTGCTGTGTAAATTCCTTTCTGGTGAAGAATGGGGAAAATAGAATTTAATAGGATACCAACTTTGAAGAGCTTTTTTTTGGAGGCATAATAGACCTAGGATCTTGAGCAACAACTTTCTTAAACTGCAGATACCTTCTGAGTGTGCTCTGCTAAGGATAGTGTCACTGTTTTGAAGTGTAATATGAGCCATCAAGAATTGTTCTGTCCTGACTGCCAGCATTACAGCAAGAAGCCTTTTTGGGGAAAGGGAGAAAGATCAGCAAGTCCTAGCTAGGACAGATGCATGTGCTGCTTTAGTATCCCAGGTCTGGTAGATCAATCTGGAGACCTGGGTTGCAGAAGGCCCAGATCACTCAAGGTAGTCTGGTCAGAGTGTGTGACCATCTAATCGCTTGCTTTTCTGAGTTTGGCTTCTGAAGGTCCAAGCTAATGTTCAACTCGGTCTGCCACACACCACACAAGACATAAATGGTTCTAAAACAATTGCTTAGAACATTGCTCTCCTCATTCAATGAGCTTTATTAGCACTCTTTCAAGGATGACAGGCTTAATGTATCTGACTTCCTAATTAGTACTTTCTTATTCTGGTTAGAAGCCTCCTTTAGAAGGTACCAAAACAACTATTGCATATTTTTATTTGCATTCCCTTATTGGAATTAACTAATGTAATTCTAGTTTACTACCCACTTCTTGAGAAGGGGAATGGTGGTGGAATGAATATCTTAGCCCTTGAAATTATCTTCTTATTGTAGGAAAGTTTGGACTACTTTGGGGAGAGAAGAACTGATAGAAGCACAAGTACCAAGTTTCAAGGAGTTGAAACTCCATCCCAGGTAAGCTTGAGCAGGCTCAGTAACAGTGGCCAAACCAACACTAGCCTTGTGCGTGCTTATGCTCCCCCACCTCCCCTGCCTTGTTTCAGAGATGTAAAGAGCTATTAATGCTTAACTCCCTGAATTTTCTGTCCTCTTTCTTGGAGGGCTGGAAGACTATCAACTGGTAGGGTTGCACTGCATCTTCCCCCCACTCTTCTCTGTCCAAGCACATTCCTTATGCCTTTCTCTTTGTAGTGTCATCAAATCCAAGTTAAGGTATCTAAGATAACAGAATTGCCGAGATCAGGAGAGCTTTCAGTCCAACCCCACTGTTCAAGCAGGGTGAGGTAGAGCTTGTTGCCTAGGGCCATGTCCCAGTCAGGTTTGGAATATCTGCACATCCTCTCTGGGCAACCTGTTGCAGTGTTCGCTCACCCTCACAGGAGCATGACCCTATAAGACAACTGGGCTGTTTATCGAAGACGTACTGAAGCCTGCAGCCCTGCCTGGGGAGGGCTATGGCACTGATGTGGCTGGGTGGAGGAGTGCATCCTCTAGAGACTGCGTTCACAAGGAAATACTAAACAAGTCACTACCTCAGACCACATCTTGGAGCTTTGCTCATTTTGATTCATGATGTACTGAGGGGTTCAGAGGTGTGAAGTGAAGCTGGTGACAGAGGTGCTTTAGTTGCTGGCATAAAATAAAACAGAAGTACAGCTGTCCTTCAGAATGTGCTTCTGTAACATGACACTATCTTGTATATTTAAACATGCCCTTTTCAAAAGCTACAGTATAAAAGCTCCTCCTTCATGCTGAACTCAAAAGTACAGAATTCCTCTTAGAGCAGGCTTAAAAGTTTAAATACTGCTTAAAAATGTAGATGTTGAATTTGTCTAAGATTGTTTGAACTGGGGAGGGGAAGGAGAACGAATGGCAACTTTCTTCTTAGCTTTGGACTTAGAGCTAAGAACTTGACATAGAAGATCTATTTAATCCTACTTCTGACTGTAATTAGTCTGTGTGGGGTACAGAAACTGCATAATGTGTCTGGGTTTTTTGCATTACAGAGTAGGTATGTTGGGTATTATGAGATCCTGAAAAACAAGTATAACTTGAAACTCCCACCAGAGAGACAACTCAAAATAAAAAACCTCAAAATCCACTCTATACATGGTAAGAACTCTTGAATTTGGACATTCCTCTATCTGGTAATGGTTTCCTAGTACAGGCAGCTGATCTGTCTCTCTTGACAAGCCTATGACAGGAATGTAGAGTTACTGGGATTTGAGTATTCAAATGGCACAGTTAAAATACAATGAAGAGCATTTTGGAGTGCAATTACCCCATGTGTTCTTTCCCTTTTTGGGTGTCTGCTCAAAAGGTGGCTCATATACAACCTACTCTGTTTTGGGAGGGGGATCACTTTTCAAGTGAGATTAACACCACATGTGGAATTAGATCTGCTCTTTCTCAGCTTGATATACACACCTGTTCCTATACGCATGTGCTGGTAATTTTGATTATCAAAAGGCTGGAATTGCAGCACTGCCTGTTCAAGAGGATATTGAACTACTGTTCTTGTTTAGTCAGTGGGACTAGACCCTACATTAGTCTATTCCTCCTCCACTGGTAGGATTCACTGCTACTTCAAAATACAGCTTTCAACCACTGAATCTTGCGCTACCTTTAGGATGTGACTTCTCTAAAGTCTCTAGCAAGGCATTCTGGAGAGAAAGCACTTTTTAATGACTGCACTTGGTTTTCATGACCGCTTGTGTTTCCAGCTAATATATGTACTGCGGTATAATGCAGCTTTTTCTTCCTAGGAGTTGGGAAAGGTAATGGCACTGATATGAAGGTGCAGATAATAGTGAAGAAGCAAGTTGTACTGGAATGTGTATGTGCCAGTCAAGGAAACTGCAAGGTGAGAGTACTATGAAATTGTGTCAGTTGAGTCACAGAACCTGAAAGCTGACTTACAGGTCCAAAGTGTCTTCCTATAGAAGATGAATACTGGGCATAAAACTATCTAAGTAAACAGATGTTGTAGATTCTGAGAGAATTAAAAAGCTAAACTTTTTGCTAAATCCCAGGAAGAGTAAAACAGTGAAAGATTTTCCTAGAAGTTAACTGAACACAATAGCTCACTCTAACCAGCGTAGCTAAAATAGTTGGCTATTTTTCTGGCACTGCTATTGTATTTGTATACCATGAATGAGTAGCTGGGTACTGTCATGAACTGATTCCTTGTCTCTCTGCAGTAACTTTAAACTTTATTCTGTTATCAGCTCTTCTTTGATTCTGAAAGTAACTCTGTAGTCATTGGCTTGGAAGACAGCCCTGTTATAAGTGGTGATGTGAAAGTCCGATTTGAATCGCGTTCTGTAAGTACAACAGCGTGAAGACCCTCGCTTGAGTACTGGGAGAGGCTGCAGTGCAAACAGCAGCTGGGCTGTGTGGGGCAGAAGCTGCATGGAAATCCTGTGTGGGGTGGCCCCGCTATAGCAGCTGAAGTTATTCCACCTCTGTGCAGTGATTGATGCAGCAAATGTTGTATCAGCTTGTACAGGCTGGGGAGGCATCTGGCTGGTCATACAGTACCACCAAGACACCTTAATTGAGTACTTGCTGCTTCTAACATGGGTTTCTTACTTCATTGTATTAAGTTTGAGAGACCTAGGTGTGAAATAACTTCAATGAAAATAGTGAGCTGGGTGTGATATGGGGCTCTTCGAGTGCACCAACTCTGGCACTGTAGTTTTGTAAACCAAACTACTGAGCACAGGTGGCTACTCTTGCTCTGCAAAAAGTGAGTCCTATTGTCTAATGGAGTTCTTAAATAAGGCCTTTTGTCTTTAGGATCTCCCAAAAGGCTACGATGACTGCCCATTCTTCTTCTGGTTCAACACTTCCTTTATTGAAAATAACAGGTAAGTGATCATAGTGACTGCCTTCAGGTTCAAGCTTCAACACAGAGTTGAAACTTCCTAAGTGTGGTACTGAAAGCTGAGAAAACTGGCTGATTGAGCCTGTCTTGTCTTCTCTGTGGGTACTGGCCTCTGACTCAGTTGTAACTTGCAAGCAGGCAGTAAGCACTCACACTATGCCAGGTGTTCTAAACGTGTGAGCTTTTCTTCTTAGTCAACTTAATCCTTTGGACTTTTTCCTCTATTGTAAGTGAACTTGAATTCAAAAGGTAATGCTAACTAGTCAAACCAAAGGCAACTCTGCCATCATAGAATGGTTTGGAAGGGATCTTAAAGATCATCACACCCCTCTTCCCCCCCCACCCCTTTGGGCAGGGACACCTCCCACTAGAGCGGGTTGCTCAAAGCTCCATCCAGCCTGGCCTTGTACATTTCCAGAGAACGGGCATCCACAACTTCTCTGGGCAACCTGTTCTGGTGCGTGGCTGCCTGAGAGGCTGGAACTAATTCAGCAGCTTAGCAAGCAAACGTTAAGACCAGAGTTAGAGGTACTGATGCTTGGGATTCCAAAGAAAGGCTCTTCTACTGCTTCTCATGCTTTTGTTAAAGTTAGAAATTACTGTGGGTTTTCTTGTTGAGGCTGGAACTCCTGGGAGAGCTCCAGCGAGGGAGAACTGGGCTTGTCTGTCTTGCTAGGGGAGTGATGTAAAAACAGAGACAGGAGGTCCTTCTCTCTACCAAACTTAACAGATTTAGACAGAGGAACAGTGAACTTGACATTTGATATAATTACTGTGTTCCCATGACTAGAATAGGAAGGAAATAACTTCTGTTTAATTGATCCCATCAGAACATATGGAGAGGTAGCCATGAGTCTGTGTTAGTAACTCTAAACTTAATATGCTGAGCCAGCATTGCACCTTGCAGCTGAGGTGCAGACATATAGTTAGACCAAAGCAGTGCCAGGAGAGATGTATGCCTGCTGTCTGACAGGCTATCTTGAAAGTTTCAGCCAAGTGTTTCATTTCCTCCAGGGCTAGGGAGGATGCCCAACCCTCTCTGCCTAAAGAAGTCTGGCAGACATGAGGTGCACTAGGTCTGATCAGCAGTGAAAGAGCTGCTAAGGCAGTGCTCCTATCTCTCTATCTCTAATTCAGCCACAGCTGATGGGCAGCTTGATATGAATTTGGTTAAAAACTAGATGTGAAGAACACACCTGATGAGCTTGACTAGGTACTGAATCAAATCTTTGCTGTTAGGGTGGTCAGTTGTTAAATTCCTGCCACTTGCATCCCATCAGGAGACCTTGAGCTGAACATGACACTAATTTTACTTTAACAATCTGGTGCTGTGGGGCTTTAGAGAGAGGAAAAAAAACTAAAACCCCAAAAAGCCATCAGGTTGATTGTATGTTTCTCAGACTGCTTCAGATCCAAAGCCCTGTGCATGCATGGCTGATGTCTGTCTGAATTCAAAATCTGGGGTTATATTTAATATTCCAGTGCTGAGCTTGAAGTTATCTTGACTGGCTGAAAGGACAAATATGTCTTAGGCTGTAAGATCTACTCCTGAACTTTTGTCTTTCAGACTCTACCTTCCCAGGAATGAGCTGGATAACCCTCACAAGTCTAAAACGTGGAAAGTCTATAGTGAGACATTTGCTGTGGAGGTGAACTTTATTGAACCATAAGGGAAAGCTGAAAGAAGGGAAACGCATAAAATTTATCTCTTTTGCGGGAGAACAATGTCTTGCTGCTTCAGTATGAAGTGAAGCAGTCTCATTTTGGTGTACTTAATGTATTTCTGTGTAGATACAACTCCTGAAATAAACTTACATGAAGTTCTGTTGTGCAGAGCAATAATACTCTGAAGAGTTCCTTAGTGTGAGCTGACCTGTCATGTCAATGAGCTCTTGGATCCTTTGGAGTTTAGATGTCCCTACATACAGGTAATCCCTACTTTATTAACTTAAGACAATTGTCTGTCTTAAGAAAGAGCATTAATCTGATGGTGGGTGAAGACCAGCAGTCTGCAGGAGACCATTGGAAAAATCTGACATGCCTTCCCTCAGCATCAGGGTTCTCCAAAGTCAGTAGAACATGGGCATTAGGAGGGAGAAAAGAAGTGGTAGTCTGACACAGATTAATCTACCTAAGTAGGAGTCTTGGTATCGAACCTCACTGCATCAGAAATCCAGTGATGTAGGGGTTTGGGCAACGCCTGGCCTGGGAGCTGAATGTGGGGTTGGAGGCTGCACAGCTGCTGCTCTAACTCCCTCAAAGGGCAGAGACGGCCATGTTCCCTAACCCTTCCTTGGGTCTGGGTGTCATCAGCTTGGAGTGTGCCAGCTGCCTGGGGTGAGTTAGCCAGGCTTGCCTCAATACCTGTGTGTGATGGGTTTGATCTTTTGGGCTAATACTGCAAATGCTCACTGACCCCTCAAGCTGGACTAAGACCTGGAATGCACAAACTTCCCAGATGCTTATTTTGCTTCCAGCTCTTCTCAGCAGTGCAGCTCTTCTGTGGGGACTGTTCAGGCCTTCCTTGATGTGTAATGTGTTGAGGTTCATGTGTACATCTTGGTCCTCTTGCTTCCTTGATCTTTTCATTGTTAGGAACCAAGAGTGGAAGGGGAGTGACACAGCTTTCCGTAGCTAATACCTACTTAATGCAGTAAGCAAAGAGATCACGTACTTTCCCTGTGCTCACTAGAGGGTAGTGGTATGACTATGAAGCAGCGTGGACTTAACTTTTATTATTGCTGTGCAATTACCTTTAATTACTGTAATTACCTGGTACTTAAGAGCTGGACTGTTGGAAACTCCCACAGTGTTGGAAGCAGCTTCTATCAGCACTTCAAGGGTGGAGGCTGGAACTTGTCTTGAATGACCAGCAGTGTTCCAGGTGGAGGAGAGAGTGAGCCTGGGTGACTTAGATACATGTAGTCCACGCAACCTAGACCAGTTCTGTATATCCCCACAGATGAGAGCTTTCATAGAAGACTTGATCTTATCACTACTTTTCCTTCTTGGAACGTGGGGAATTCCAACCAGGGGGCATCCACAACTTCTTGTCCTGCCCCGGTGTAACTCTGTGCAGAGCCTGGCTCTGTCCCCTCCCATGAATGAGGTAACTGTAGACGGCAGTAAGGTACCTCTTCAGCTTTCTGCTATGGGTGAAGAAACTTGCATTTCTCTACCATCCATCCTCGTTGCCCTCGACTTGACTTTTTCCAGTGTGTCACTGCTTTTCTTATACTGGGGGAAGTGAAACTGGATGTGGCATTCCATGTCTGATCTGACAGATGTCAGAGGTATGAGTAGCGGGTCAGAACTGTCCCATGTGCTGGCTCCAGAGCCTGCAGCTGCAGCCCGGGCTCTGCTGGAAGGCTGTGCTGGCTCACGGTCAACTTCTGCAGTGCTGCCCCCCGGACCAGCGCTGCTTCAGGGGCTGCAGGTGCCATTGCGCATAAACTGCTCCTCAGGGTTAAGGGGTGCCGGTAAATTTAAAGCAACCTCTGCCATCTCCGGCTTGAGGAAAGGAAGGAATTGCCGGCTTATCCAGGAGTCAGGCCACAGCTGCATCACTAGAGGGCGATGGAGCAAGAGGGCAGACCGGCCCTCGGTGTGGGCAAAGAATGGAGGAGGAGCTGGGCGAGGATGCCATTTCATTGCAGCTAGAAGTGGCTGATGACTGAAGTTCCTTTTGGCTTAGCTCAGGCAACTGGATATCGCTGTCCTAGGATGCCCTTTCCAATGGTTTGCAGGGCAGTTAGGGTGAACCTTCTTCCTGCTTATGGAGCAGGCTCATCTCCTCATGTCGCAGCAGCAAAGGCTGTGAGTCAGACTTTTCTGGCTGCAGCACGCAGTTAAGTGAAAACTATTGTATAAGCAGGAATGAATAACAAAATAGCTGTATGAGGGAGATGGATTTCTCTTAAGAGCTCCAGGCACTACTGCTCAGAAGATGGTAACAACAGTTCCTGAACCCCCTGCAGCACTGACCTTGGCTGGCTTCAGGGTAGTGGACACTCATCCCGTATATATGTGGAATTCAGGTGACCTGTGCTCCACTCCTGGTATTCTTCTGGCAGGAAATTTAACCTTATAGGATACCTCATGGTAATCAACAATGTAGATGGTCGAGTCAAACCTTCTTAGTGGAACTGATTTTGGTGGCAAAGCAGCACCAGGCTTTATTTTCCCACAGTAGATGATGTAAAACCTGGAGTTGTTTCATAGCACTTTGTTAGAGCTGGCACTTTCCCTTCAGTTTTGAGGGGTTTATACATTCATTGACTGCAAAAGCCTTTTCCTTTAATTCTGGAGGGGCAGTGACGCTGACTTCAACCTCTCTTGGCTCCTCAGCTAGACAAGCTCGTTAAGTGTACTTGCATAAACAACAGCCAGGCACTTAATTAACGAAATCAAACTTTATTCCCCTGAATTCCAATACCAACATACAAAGTTCTGAGCTGAACAACTGATATGTGTGTACAGCTTAAGCAGCTGCGAATGGAAAGATTACTGCTTACACAAAACCCTCCAAATGCATGTCTCTTTCAGCCACCAGCTTCTTGCTGTAGGTTCAGTTCCAAATATCCTGCTTCTCTCGAAGCTTCAACTTTTGTATTAAAAACTGCAACCATCGGCTTTAAAAAATGAAAGCAAAGACAAATCTAAGAAATAGATTGGAGCATTCCACTGGTGTGGAATCAGTCCTCATCATTTTGTAACTATTAGAAACATATACAAATATACTATTTCTCTTGGGTAGACAACTTGGAAAAGAAGGGGAAGTCTGACAACTCTTAAAGCCTCACCCTTGTACCTGAATTGTTTAAACATTTGGCATAAATTCTTTTAAAATACTGACTAAGCACAGTGTTTGTGCCCCTACTGTACTGGTCAGTCAGGGGAAATTGGTGCCACAGGCCCAGAAGATTCCTCAGCTGTGGCCTGCTTTAACTGCCCTTCTCCTGGGTGCCTGAGAGGGAGATGAACTGTTCTTGCTGCAGGTGAAGGCTGGGGAAGCAAGGAGTTTGTGGAACTGCCACAACCACCTTTCATGAAGGAGCAGCCAACTGAAGCACAGCCTGGCTGTGCTGTGACAGACAGCAGGTGCTGGGATGCTCCTGTCTATGCCTAAAGCTTCTTCCTGTCTCTGGGATCTGAAAGGGAAACCGCCATGTGCAAAACAGAGCCGTTCCAGCTGTGACTGTTGTCACTTGTCACTGACAAGCTGTGGTTGCTGTGGCAAGCTACTGCTCTCTGTGCAGCTCTGGTGATCATGATGGGTTGAAGAGCTCTGTCTGTGCTCTCCACAAGGGTGGGCTGTCACTGCATGCCAGTGATATCCCTCTGTACACCTCCAGGCCTGAGGCATAGTTTGTGTTTCTCTGAGACCTGCTTTGTCTTCTCCCAGGATAGGCAGTAGCTGCTTCTTACAAGGCAGAGCACACTCATATAAAGAACATCCTACTTCAAGAACGAGAGTGGCATCTAGAAATAGGTGTTACTACATCATTTTGGCTAACACTGACTAACTCCATGTTTAATCAAGTAACATGACCAAGCAGGAATGCCCTCCAGGCCTGAAAGTGATACAGACGATCCAGTCATATGAGCTTTTTCCACTCAGCTGAAGCGACACAGCAAGTAGCAGGACTCCGGCCCAAGTAAGCGCGTGCTACACCATGGAGACTACGGTGTCAGTTGTCTTTAAGAACCGGCTTTCTGCTCTTCTTCGGCCTCCTCTCCTTCAAGCACATGGACTCATGTCAAGGTGACCCAAACGGGAGCCTGCACAAAGCTACAATTCTGTGCTCAGAGCCAGGAGCTATTTCCAGCAGTCTCCCTCACACTGTTTAATTCAGTGGTGCTTCGCATATTCCGGCACTTGAAAGGACTTCCAAAATAATAAAATGCTGCGTGGTCTCCTTAAACCCAGTAACTGTATGTTTTTATCTCTTTATGGCCTTAAGTCATACAAGGTAGGGGGTAAACACTTCCTACTTTTGTAAGCACATTTGCTGGGAGAGAGGTACCAACTGGTACCAACTACCATAACCTTAAAGTCACAGAGCAGAAGGGAGCTGGAGAAGGGCAGGGGTCTCAGTGAAGGGTTATGTCTGGACAGCACCTCTGTCACTGTGACTCAGAGACTTGCCAACAACAACTGGGAAAGTTCACCACCACCAGCACAGATTTTAAAACAGTGGATTGCCCTAAAGAAGTCACAGCTGACTGCTGCCTGTTACATTAAACCCAACAGGTCAACGTAAGTCTTTTTAGCACCATCACAGGTCAGTAAAATACTTTTGACATGCAATGTGCCTCGTGCAGAAACTGCAAGATGGAGATGGTCCAATTCAAGCAGCATGTACACGTCTCTATAAAAATCACCTGAATTTAAAAGATTACAAATCCTAAACTGGAGTTGAGTTCCTAAAATTAGGTCACTGATTTGGCCCTGCTCAGACCAGGTTCTTGATCGTTTATTTAAATGATCCTTGAGCAACCTTTTGTTCTCCATCTGCTAGAAGATGTCAGTAAGAATCTACTTGTTTCATCATAAGTTTCCGGCTGTACTCATAGGCAAGGAACAGTGCCCCATTGGCCAGGAATGCACGGATCATAGTTGGCTTTAGTCCAGAATACAAGGCAAGTACACCTGGAAATGAAATGAGAGCCAATTAGCAATTGATTAAATTGGCTGTCTGCATCAACCACTGTGCTTTTACCTTCGAAGGACACTGAAGTAATGCTGCTGCCTAGAGGGGCATGGACACGGAGAGCTGAGCTCACCCGTGTAGCTGCTGACCACAGTGTTACTGGATATTGCTACAGGAGGAGTATCTAGCATTGCAACATGAGTTTAGCCATTTAAGTGCTTATGTTAGAAGCTTATCTCAGGTATGACAGGGTCTTCAGAAGAGATCCTTGGTCACCTGAGGATACAGTTCACAGAAGCTGTACCACAGCTGGCAAGGGGACAGAAAGAACAACAGGACTACCTTGGGACACAGCTCCAACTGAGACCCCAGCTCCGATGAGTATCTTCTCTAGCAACAGGGCCAGGAACCCATATCTGCTGCCATGCACATCCTGAAGTGCTTGGTGCAGGCCTTTTGCAGAGATGAGACACTGAGGTCAATGCCCCAAGTTGCCAGGGTAGATAGGACTGATTTATCAAACAGCCCTCGATCAGCGCTGCGTTAAGTTCTAGAGGTGAAGAAAAATTCTCTTCCTTCAATTTTCATGGATAGGTTTGGTTGTGGGTAATGGAGCTCATTCCTTTATCTGCTTTTAATGCATACTGAGCTTTTGTTAGCTTTAAGTGAATGGTCTCCCGAACCAAGAGGCACAGCAGGTGCAGTAAGTCTCCATTTCTAGATTCCAAGCTTTCCAGACTGCCTGAACATCAATATGCTTGTTAGAAACCGTTATTGTCCGTCTCCAATATGTTATCAGTGGACTAGATTTCTTAAGCAATTTTTGGTATTGGAGGGTATAGATTTCAATCTGCAGCCCTACGGATTCAGCTGATACACTGCACGCTCACCTTCATTTCTCACAACAGTTACAAATGTTCCCATAAAGCCTGTCTGTTTTCCAGCCATTGAAAGAACCTGAATTCTGGATTTGACACAGTCCACGGGATACACAGCAATCCACAGACAGCTGCCCCCAAAACCACCACTTAGTAGCAAAGGAATGGGACCTGCAGTTAAATAAATAAGCTTTTATACACACCACAACATATTCACGAACATAAATATCACATTGTATCATCTACAGAAGTCAAAGAACACAGAGGAACCTGCTTATGAGGAGAGAGCAGTTTCCACTCCCCTGCAGAGCTTTAAGTTAATTTTAAGCCACTGGTAAGTTGCATGTCTAACTAGAAGCTCAAAGGTTAAAAGGAGTGCCTTCTCCTTTGTGGGCCATGCTAAAAAAGCGTTTCTGTTTTGGCTGTATTAACTAAATGAACTCCACTCCTTTCCACTTCAACTTTCCAATGTTAACTGTGGAATGGTTTAGAGTAACATCACATAGCATAACTGATATTTACTTGGTACAGTGAAGTTTCTTTGCGATCAACCATTTTTCATGATGCAACCTCATTTTGTGTTATAGCTCAGATGTCTATCAACATTTTGCAACAACAAAGACCAGAATGCATACAGCTGAAATCCTCACTCCCAGCAAGACATTGTGCAGTCTTTCAACAGGAGACAAGCAATCTTTATCCTGGCACCTCCTAATTTATTTTTTTTTCGTATCTAATTTTCAATCTCAGTGTTCTCTTACTGTCATTGTAATGACAACTAATGGTCAGCGCACATTTCAGCATACACTTGAACATGCAGTTCAAGAGAATACAGCTAAAGACATGCAAATCGCTCTAAACAGCGTCTGAAATTAAATAATTCAGAGTTGTGTTACACTATAGAGTCAGATATTTAAGTAGTTTTGTAATATTACTGTTAGCTCACTGTATTTATTCTCCATCTATAATACATCCTGCTCCACTGGAAAGTGATTATTTTAATAATTCATGACTATATATACACGAAATGTGGACCTCTATAAACTGTATGTCCAGTTACCTTTATTTCACCCATATTTTACAACTGCTGTACGTTATTAGCGTATCTCCCTCCCTTATGTCCCCAATGACAGCAGGCTATTAGAATCCACCTGGAAAAAGGGGCACCGTACCTAATTCATCTTTTGATCTTCCAGAGGCAAAGAACGTCCGGCTCAGTTCATATCCTCCAAAGAAGAAGAAATAGCCTGGGACTTCCCGCAGCAGAGTGCTTGACAGGCCGCGGTAAAATCCAAGGGGACCGTCCTTTTGAATAACACCCTTCACTACTGACCAAACTGTACTGATAGAGAGGTTGATCCGGTTAGTGATGCTTAATAGCCAGACAGTAAGGAGGTTACAGAACAATAGGCAACTGCAGCCACAATCAGGGGTCAGATGCGCGGTGTACACAACAGGACTCGGGTAAGACTTGGAACAAAATCCTGCCAGGAGCCCTTCACCTGAAAAATTTCCAGGCTGCGACACTCCCAGCCACAACTCATCTCTGGTTAACAGCGCGCTACAAACGTGACACTGAATTAAAAATACAGAATTAAAAATAATAAATAGACGTAAAAGGGTTTCAGAGATACCGTGCAGGGTGTATACTTACTTGTGTCCCTGGATTATCT
The DNA here is from genome assembly GCA_013399435.1 of Arenaria interpres. Taxonomy (NCBI): domain Eukaryota; kingdom Metazoa; phylum Chordata; class Aves; order Charadriiformes; family Scolopacidae; genus Arenaria; species Arenaria interpres. The sequence continues at coordinate 17,076 of VXAK01020490.1, read as the reverse complement.
TTCCTGACAACTGCATTTCGTGCATGGCCTGCAGCCGGCACTTCACCAGCTCCGTGGGACACAGGACAAGGGTGGCAAAGGCAGAGGCGAAGGAGCCTGCAGCTGCGTTCTGCAGATCACTGCAAGAGAGAAACTGCAGAGGGTATTTGGGCACTGACCTTCAGTGCAACAGAGGCACTGCACCAGCAACCAGCCTCCTGATCCTCTACTCTAAATATCATGGAGAAAAATCGATGGACAGTCTTGGGGGAAAGAGCCTCAAGGGAAAAGGGCAGTTGCTTGAACTAGGGAAATGAAAAGCCTGGCTCATCCCATCTTCGTATACAACTCAAATACATCATTTTGACACCTGAGAAGATATATTGCAACCTTTACCCTTTTTGGCTATACTTTAGTGATTGCAGCAGAACAAATGCTGTCAAATCTTCCCCTTCTTGGCTTTTATAAAAGTTTCCATAGATTTGTTTTACTGGGCAACTTTTGGGTACTAGTTACTTCCTCAAAAAAAAAACCCCAAAACAGGAACAATGATTACCTCACGCAGATGTCACTGTTCCCAAATTCACCTTACCAGTATTAATACAGGTTCTCAGTGGAAGATGCTAGAAACCTGAAACCAAGGCACAATGGACCACTGTAATCTTTCCATGGATGTGCTGCTGTGAATGCAACTGTGTGAATCCGAGAGAGCGCGGTCAAACATAAACCGCCCCACTGAACAGGGCAGCACCCTAGCCTGCACTGACTCACAGGATTCCAAAACTGGGACTTGCTTCACGGTGATTTTACACATATGGCAAAGTCTGGGCTGCTAAACTGCCAGGACTCAAAAGGCTAGTACTCCAAGATGATACTCCTTTATGATACATGCTTAAAATAGGGTCCTACAGACCCTGGTGTGTTGGACAGGAGCTGCACGATAGCACAGAAGCTCTTCTTTCAGAGCCTGGGGAGTCAGCACAGCCAAGACTGACCTTGCTGCTGCACAGAACATCATTCCATGGCAGGGAGATGTTAGCCTGGTGCCCAGCAGTTTTATACACTTACAGTATCAGAGCTTAAAGCTACGACTTTTCACCTTACATCACAGAACTGAAGTTGTGACACGAAGCAAAGCTCATGACACGATTCAGATACGGCAGTGACAAGAACTGTCCAAGTGGAAGAAATCGGTAACCGCCTGCAGAGCGGCAACTGCACAATATGCAGTAAATAAGAGAAGGCAACACTGATGGCACAACGTTCTCGCAGTGCTCACACGGCCTGCTGTAACAGGGACCTGAAATGCAAAGGTGAAGACAGAGCAAGGCAGAGTTAAATATATAGTATGTGGCTGAACCCTGCAGTCATTAAGCTACGAGCTAGAGCAAGGCAATGAGGTTACACTTTCGAAGAATTAGGAAAGGAAACTATGGGAGGGGTGCCTTCTAACTGTGCAATAAAGAGTGCACAGAATCCTTCCGCCTTCAAGAGAGAAAAAAAACCCAACAGATCCTACCAGTCTTGAAAAGAATTCTGGCACATATATAAAGGACTAGATTTAGCCATAATTCAGATCTTTAACACTTTCACCTGTTGATCTTGAACACCAAAAGTCAACTAGACCAACTGTTTAGGCTTTGGTCTTGGCCTTATCGCAGAAGTGATAAGCCTTAAATCCCATTCAAGTTCCATCTCAACTCAAAATGTCTAATTCAGTGTTTTTTCTGGATGGAAGAGTTTTGATCACACAGCACAGGAGCAAGAATGCTCTACTGTCACACAGATGCTTCTTCTAGTAAAGGCATTTAGCTCTTTTTTCCAAAGAAAATAACCTGCTGAAGATGACTAGTCCCATACAAAGAAAGTCAAACTGAGGTAAACAGGATAATAGTTCTCTCAGCTTAGACTTTGGCATGGAATGAAATCAGTTTGGCTGGACTAAATGGCTGTTAAAAGATAAATGAAATTAAGTATTTCTCTCTCCGCTTGTTTTCTTTCTGACTTGTGCATCAGCAGCATGCGTTTCTTTAACTGGAAAAAGTGTTTTTTTTTTTAACTGTTCTGCAAGGCTTCGCACGCTGAGCAGGGTCTCCCTACATACAGGCAGGCTGGGCAAGCTTGTTTCCAAGCCATTTGAAGGTATAACTGAAAAGGTAACTTAAAGCAAACCCAAACTATTATAGCTGGTTTTGAAAAATAGCAAACATAAAATAAGGGAAAAGTGAGAAGCAATTGCTTAGATACCCATAAGAAATACAGTTCACCTCAAATACTGAGGTTCACCTCAGTTTGTAATCTGACATGTTTTCTTCTTCAGGCTAAGACAGCGCGACAGTTTTAAAACAGCAGAGGCAATGAAGGTAATTATAATTCTTTACTTCTCATGTCTGGAGGATGGCCACCTCATTGGGGTTTCTTCCCTCCCCTACAGCACACTACAAAGGCTTCTCAACTCTTCCACAATGAGAATAGGTGGAAACACCCTGGACACATTCTCAGGGCACCACTGCAGACCACGATAATACAATTCTCTCATACAGGCACATCGTAAGATGCCCCCACAATGATCCAGATGAAGAGTTCAAGGGAGCAACAATAAGGGAGAAACCTTTCAAGTAAACTTAAATCCTTTAGTGTTTCGTCCTAGTACAGCCATGCAATGACACTATTCGCTCTTCAATCAACAATGAATTAAACAGCCATCCCGGATCTGAGAAGTACCTGTACCTGACCAAGGAAAGAAGGGTGAGATGGCAGAGGCACTTGGTCTTGCTGCTTGTTTAAATTACATTCCCATTCCATATCCTACTCCAAAGATGTATAGTACACCTAGGTATACCGTTTGGAAGTTTTCTGCGCTACCTCCCTTACATACACCTTAAACAGGCTGCCTCAGTCACCTGAGGAGATGATCCTAGGACCTCTGCAAGTCTGTCGTCTACCTCCCAGGAGGATCACAAGAGATGGTTAAGAAGCAAAGCATGCTGTTGCTAGGCCTACCTCCTACATTTTGGTGAAAAGCAGGAAAGATGAGGGGTCTGTAAGCTAAGCTAGCAGAAAAAGCCCTCATCTAAGAAAGCAATAGAAAGGTGGAAACAATTCTGTCTCAGCTAAGAGTCTCTCAACTGGCAGAAAACAGTGAAAGAATGCAAGTAGACAGCAATTAATATGTTTCTTCATTGCTTCATATTCCCCTCACAGCAGGCCTCAGTCTTAAGACACAGCACATCTTAACATATGACAGGAGAACACCTCACATAATGTCACTTAGGCCACCTGTGTCATTTCAGAGATCTCAAAGGCAGAATCGTGGCCTCCTCAGCTACTTCCATTTGGAGACAGATGTGACAGGGGCAGAACAAAGCTATTAATAAAAAGCTGGGTGTTGTTAACTTTGCGCTACTCTTTGAATGGATGGCGTTAGGACAACATGAGAAGTCTTTTACACACAGTGGGGCAGCACAAGGATGGAGAAGGTGCAGCTGCTCTCAGCGCTGCACAGAAGACATACCTTGAGAAATGCATAACGGTAAGGCACACTGAGACTGCTGGACCACTGACAGCTCTAAAGTGATGCACCTGGAGAAAAGCCATCCTAGCTAGAAAGAGATTATGATCATTATGCCAGTGCAAAAATCCACAACTCATTCACACCCCGAATACTCCACACCGCTCCAGTCTCATGAGCTCGAACCCAGACACATTAGAATTACAAGAGTTTCACAGAAAAGCAACAGGAACAGTTAAAGGAATAGCTCCCAAGTGCTCACTGACTAGGAGGGCTGGGATCCTTCCACCAAGGAAAAAAAAACGCTGGGGAAAAAAGGCATGGAACAATGGATAGAGGTCTATAAAATCCCAACTGGCACAGAGACAGGGGCTATGGACCAACTGTGCCTCTTCCAGTTAGAGGCTTAGACTTAGAAGAACTTAGAAGAATTTGAGGGGAAACTGGACAAATGCTTCAAGAGAAATCCAAAGTCATGGACTGGATCACATCAGGCTCAAGAAATCCTCTGAACTAAGAGCACAGCCTGGCAGAGGAGTCAGAGTAAATATTAAACACTTTCTTCTCTCATTCATTAAGCAACAACTTATTGCCAGTACTGTAGACAACACACTGTGTAAAATTAGACCCTTGCTAACCACTGTTACCTTCAACCTTTTGAAACTTAAATAAATAAATTTAAAAAGCAAGGCAATATTAGAAAAGCATCCTTTCCCCTTAGCATGTCTCCCAGTAAGAGGAACCATTACCTCCTCAGCAAAATCAGAACAACCTAGAGATCAAGGGAATGCCAACTTTCAGGTGTTACAGTGCTTATTCCCTTTGGTAAGGTGTTCCAGGTCTTGAATATTCCAATTAAATTGTGATTATCTAAATCAGCCAGCTGCAGTGACAGGTAGATGGCTCTGTTGTAGCTAGACAGCATATCCCTACACAAAGGTCTATGTTCCAAAACCTACTATGCTACATACAGGCAAAGGGGAGCTGGAACATCAGTTGCACCCTGACAATACAGTATTTGCAAGTAGCAGCTGCATGACTTTTTATGTATTTATTTTAAAAAATATGAAACATTTCTATTACTAACCTGAGCTTCGTTTTCCTGTCGACTCCAACAATTTTTCTCACAATTTGTTGGCAAAATCCATAGCACATGAACAGAACGGAGTTCTCCGCGATGTTGGCTACAAGCGCCGGTGTGGTTCCCTTGTAGAAGCCTCGAAACCCCACTTGCTTATAGGTTTTCACAAAGCAGTCAACAATTCCTTTGTACATGTCAGGGAACGTCTGCATCTTCACCTTGGCAGTGTCAAAGGGCTGGCCAGTCACCACGCATGCTGTCCCACCTAGAGCAAGCAGAAGTAGTCAAGGGGGTGGCTGAAGGTTATTACAACTGAAACGCCTATACACAAACAGCACTATTAGGAAAATCACACAGAAAGCCAAGATGAAAGAATTCTTGGCAGGAAAAGACAACTGCACTGATTTTAGCACAACGGCATCAATTGTCAGCGGTGAATTTCGTTACCTGAAGGCAAAAAAAAAAATTAAAAAAAAATCACATATAAGAGCAATAACAGCTTGGTTCTCATTAAGCATTTCTTTACTAACAGCAAGCATCTAAATGAATCAGTTCATGGACATAAACGGGTACTGGATTAGAGGTATTGTTTTACAATCAAACCCCTTGTGTCAGTGAATCAAGCAACATTTTCCCTTGCTCATTAATGCAGTGGTTCAGAAGCCATCAGATTTTCTGTTCCAACAATAGCAAAAAACTGAAAAATTTGTAATCAAGTGAGACAAAGACTCCCCCAGGACAAGAGGAACACTGCCAAGAGTGCTAGAACTGATGATGCATTAGAAATTGATAACAAAGACTCAAGCTTTTTACTGCAAAACTCCAGATGATTCTTATTTACATTAATTCCCACATACTGGAAGAAAGCGTCCAGGATAAGCTAAAAAAGAGCAAAAGGGCAAAGTTTCTCAACATGTTATCTTTTCCAAACTGAACTGCAAGGTCAATACCCCGAAAACTTGTGAGATATTTCCATCAATGTCATCAATAACTGCTTTGCCTACAGTGCAACGTTCTTTCACAAGTTTTAACTCAATTCAGCAGTCTGCAGAAAGAGCCAACGTTACACTTTCACAGTAAGAAATATCGGTGTGCACTGACAGCAGTCTATTAGGAGCCGATACCCAACAGGAAGCGTATGACAGGAGTACCTTATATAAACTTTATGGTTTACGTGAGGCCCCACCTTGAGTACTGTGTCCAGTTTTGGGCCCCTTACCACAGAAAAAACATTGAGGTGCTGGAGCGGGTTCAGAGAAGGGCAATGAAGCTGGTGAGTCTGGAGAATAAGTCTTATGAGGAGAGGCTGAGGGAGCTGGGGTTGTTCAGTCTGGAGAAGAGGAGGCTGAGGGGAGACCTTATTGCTCTCTACAACTGCCTGAAAGGAGGGTGTAGAGAGGCGGGGGTCGTTCTCTTCTCCCAAGTCACAGGACATAGGACAAGAGGAAATGGCCTCAAGTTGCACCAGGGGAGGTTCAGATTGGATATTAGGAAAAATTTTTACACTGAAAGGGTTATCAAGCACTGGAATGGGCTGCCCAGGGAAGTGGTGGAAGTGCCATTCCTAGAGGTATTTAAAAGATGGGTAAAAGTGGTGCTGAGGGGCAGGGTTTAGTGGTGTTTTTTTATCAGAGGTTGATGGTTGGACTAGATGATCTCAAAGGTCCTTTCCATCCTAAACCTAGACAATTCTACGATTTTATTCTATGGGGGGTTTTTTTTGTTTGTTTGGGTTTTTTTAACTGCGTCAGTTTTGCTTCTTTAGCAACAGAGAAGAACCATCCTAAAACAGAATCTGTTCTTTAAGCAAAGTGCAGTTGACACACGTATACCTTAAAGAGGGCAAATTAACAAGGTGTTTTTCCAGCTATGAAACTGAAGTAATTCTCTGTAAATGGAGATAATGTAAAGAAACTGAAATAGAAACAAACCTGTGAATCCAATTAAGATTAGTTATTTTTCTTCTAAGTGGGGAATAGCAGAGTGAGCGAGTGTTTGTTTAACGAGCGTGATTTTTCAATTGATTTTACTCTTTGCAAACACATTTGTGGTACATTGTTGCTGCTCCTCTGCGAAGAGGTACTTCAGGTCTTTCAGAGGAACCCAAGCCGCATAAAGCTTCATTCTCAACCAGAGGGATCATTAAAAGCTGCATGCTTCCTCACTCTGAAGAGCTGCTTGCTCTGGGAGGGGTTAACAAAGGCCATGAAAAGCCGAGCTGGAAGGGCTCTGCCAATGCTACTTGCAGGCAAGTCAGGTAGGTATTAATCTACAGGGCAAACACTAGAGCTCCTGTGTAAAGGTGGGACCTAAAGCATCCACACATCCATAGTAAAAAAATGGCTGCTGGAAGGAGCCCAAGAAAACCACGAATGGTCTTGCGAATGCACAGCTGAAATATTGGGAGTTGACTGTGAACAGCTGTTCCAAAAAGAGAAAGGGCTCTCCTTACACTGCCATTGGAGGTGGCACAACCAGCCCAGTAAACTCCAGCAGTGAACTTTGTAAGCCTCAAGGTAAAGACCAAGAGTCCCTGTTAATATCTAAAATATTAAAGAAAAAAAAAATTCTTCCAGCCAGCAGTAAAGTGTCTTAAAACACAACAAAAAAAGCAAAGCAAACTAGAANGTGGGGGGGTGGAGAATCCTACTTAATCAAAGAAATGATTAGAGGTTGTTCAAATCCTATGCAAAGGACTATGACCCGCAGGCAGCTAAATGATTTATTTATTCTTGCTCAGAATTTACTTGCCCCGATATGTCATTACAGTCTTGACTAGCTGATAAGTATCTGGAGGGGAAGGTAAAACCAGGTTATGCATTTGCTGGAGGAACCAGCTGTTTGCCTAGCTTTCCAAGGGGTGCAGAGGCAAATGTAACAGACATGAGCACCACCAATGAACATAGGCAATATGAAGCCAGTATGTAGAAAGAATACAGAAAATAAAATACTAGAGGAACAGTAAAACTATCTATTATAACAGAAGTAGCAAAGAAAAAGAACAAAACCAATGATTTATGACTACTGAAGTCACATGGGAAAAGGTCTGAATTCCTTCATCTTATCTGAAGGAAGGAAGAACTATACCAGAGAAGAAAACAGCATAATTAGTTCTAAGTTCCTCTAAGCTCTACTGCCAAAAACCAGGCAAACCTCAAGTGCATGCCCTGACAGAGTGAACGTTGGCATGGAACAGTACCATCAAGAAATAGATTTCTAAGCTAAAGCTAGTTGCTTTGGCTCTCGTAGTAGCCAAGATGAAACACACCAGGCTTCAACACAAAGACAGAACTTCCTAAGCCAGAGTGCTCCATTGCTCTGAAGGGTAACAGCAGCATTCCTGAGCTGAAGTACCTGGAAGGAAAACAACCACACCTCCCATTTAAGCACCTGAGAACACCCGCAAAACTGTCAAGACCTGCACAGATAATTAAGTTGCTACTTTGGGAAATAAACCAGATACCATAGCTATTCTTTGCTGACACAAAACCCAAGGGGAATGAACAGACTAACAGAAAAGCATTTTTTTTCTAAGGCAATGAAGGAATTATAGCAGAAATACTTCTCTTCCCTTGCAGGGAAAGAGGGTGTAGTCTAGTCAATAACATATTTTGCAAAAGCTAATGAAGCAGGTACCCAGTGGGCAAAACGTGGTGGCAGATGAAATGCTTTATGAAGGTGCCACATTGGACTTACATTATCCATCACCCCTTGCTCTCTCTACACTAAGTAAAGTTAACTCCACTCTGACAAATAACTCCCCCAATAATCACCTTGAATGCACTTAACACCATTAATATTGCCATATCCACAGCACTAACACAGTCATAAAAGGACTGATTGTAATAGATAGCGTATGGGCAAGAAAAAACATTAAATTGTTTAAACTGATTACAACAGTACAATAAATAAATCTTTCTTTCCACCTTTTCTCTATGAACATTGCCAAAATAACTATTCTATCTCAATGTTTGTCATCTGGACATCATGTAAGCTTCCATTGCAAACGAGTACCTCTGTGGCTAAGCCTTGCCTCATGACAAAGGCTTTTCCAGTACTTCTACAATAGCTTTTTTTAACCACAGATGAAGCTTAGAAGTGCCAAAACAGACCCCTTTTCCCTGGTAGAGTTAACAATTGATTCATGGTAGTGTCAATGAGACAATGCAACTGTTTCCACACTTGTGATCACCACAACTGGTCCAGCAAAACTTTATAGCACAGACTAGACTGAAGTGGAAGTCAATCAAGTGAACTTATGATCATCAGTTCTACTACTGAAGTTTCCCAGCTTTTAAAGATTTACACTAGAATGTCATCTGAGCCAATAACCCTTCAGACGGCCTCTCACCCGTTTCAATTAGAGAGGGTTCCTGTGACAAAAGCGGCACCTCAGTCACTCACGCACTGAGCTAACTGCAAAACTCTACATGTGACTGATTCTCAAACTCATGTAAGCATGAGAACTAACCCTGAAACTTAAACCTCCTCCTGGAAAATTATTAGTCTGAAATAAGGATTACACCTTCATGTTTTGGCAGGGCTTTCACCTGGTAGGAGCAATAGTAATACAGTTACAACTCTGGCTGAGGTCAGCTGCTTCACCTCCATCCCTTTAAAATACAGAAGGCAAGGCTCTTTACAGAAATGGGAAACTGCTTTTACACTTGTCAATGATATTAAGACTGTCCCTTGGAAGTCTTGTGCAATTAAGTTCTCTCCAGCATTACCTGCAGCTCCTGCTGTGAGGTCAATAGCAGCCTGAATAGCTGAGTTGATCCTCATGCTTCACACTTGTTTATCAGTTACTTCAGAGCGAAGTCTCCCTCTTTCCTGGCAGGTGTCGAGATATTTGTCTCCTGAGAGAAGAGAATGATGAAGCATTCACGATTTACAACAACAAGTGACAGGCTAAAGCATCACCTGAATGCTTTCACTTCCACTCTTCCATTTAGCTGTTCTAAACCATTTAGAGACAGAAAAAGTTTGTCCCCAGGACAGATGTAGGATATTTGTATTTTGACGGATTAGTTTTGCTGCACTGGGCAAGTCCTCTGCAGTATCAGTGCCAAGCTTCTGACTACTCAGGCTTTCCAGCTTCCAGTCTCCCTGGATCTCCCAAATGAAAGCAAAGACTATCTCCAGTGAACAGCGTTGAGCACTACCTTTCCATTGATTATAGAAGCACAGTCCCCATCAGGTGTCTAAGGCTGGCTGGCTGGAATATTTCCCCACTGTCTCAGCTCCCCACCTATCAAGCAAAACAGAGAATTGCTCTCTTCATGGTGAGCAGCAGCTAACAAAATTGTATTCATGATGATACAGGCACATTAAGTACTTCTACGTGGTGCTCAGAAGATATGAGTTAGAAAAGGAATGAATACGAACAGCTAGATTTGTGTCTGGTTGTCATGTTCCCAGTGCAAGTCCCCGCCCTTACCAGTATATTATAAATAAAAATTACACTCATCTCTCAGGAAGACAGCTGGAAAGCAGAAATACAAAGATTACACTTTCAAATACAACATTGAAATGAATTCTGTTCTCAAGTCAGCAGCAAGGTAATTTCACTGGGCACACAGGTAAAACAAGCTGGCTTATGTGGAGTAAAATCACTGGGCCAAAGAGCTCCCGCTGTTTCAGAATCATGCCACTGAGCTAGACTCTTGGCTGGTGGTGCTGTCAAAAAAGTTGCATGAGTCTTAAAAAGCACACAAATACACATGAATCAGCTCTTCATTGAGTGTTAAGCTTGTCTTCAAGAATACATCAGTAAACAGAACGTTTTTCACTCTTCTACCTACTGTAGTGCTTCTTTAGAAGCCTGTTTTCTTCCAAAATATATTTCAGAGTATTATGGATGAGAAACAAGTTCCAGTAGACTACATAGAAAGAATAATTAAAAAAAAAATCCCACACTCTATGAGCCATATCCTTTCCAGAACTTTTACATTACAAGCACAGACACTTGCATACAAGCAAGGCTTTAAGAAAACCTGTCTCTAAACAGCTTTATTACTCCTGAAGCTTAAAAAAACCACCCCAGTAGGCCAAACACTGCCACTTACTAACTACACATCTAATCTGTTTAAGATGTGTTGCAGGAATCTGAACAAATTGGGTGCAAAAAAAAAAATACTCTACTACCCTTGTAGTAAGTGACACTAATATATGCTATTCCCGAATTGTGGTTACAGATTTGAACCGCTTCACTAGGGACAGCGTAGCATGTTAGGTGCTATTTCAAAACAGAGGGCCCAAAACCAAGTTACACTTCATGATCTCATTAGCTTTCACCCAGCACTCCGCGGTTCTGGTTCTCATTTAGAGGAAGAAAAGAACGAGAGATGAGCGAGACTGCCTCTGAATGAAGGGAATTACTAGACAGCAACAATTGCCTGCCTTCAGTAAAACGTACAGGGCTTGCATCATGCTGAGTGCTTATCAGCTTGTGCCAGTCCCCAAAGGGAGCACACGCCACATCACCCACAGATACCCACTGAAAGCTTGGCAGCAGACGGACAAAAAAAAGAGATGCCTACAAAAATAGGGAAATTTTAAGAGCCAAGGAAGCTTAGTTCACTGATCCATAACAGTACATTGACACTTTCAGAAGATTTAAGACTTGTCAAAACTATACCGGCGTTATATATGTACATACCTCCCTCCTATTTTTTTTCCGACTCGTAATTAACAGTAGTAGATTAAAACCTGCTCGTGGTTACAGCAAGGCAGCAACTCTTGCTACTTCCAAAGCAAATCCAAGCCTCACACCTGGGAGCACAGAAGCGCAGGTGAGCGTTACGGGTCCTGCAGAATCCTGCACCCGCAGCCCCAGACGTCCTTCTCTGCCGACACAGCTCCAGAGACTAAGACGAGGCACCCAGGAGGCAGCACAGCTCCGTGCGGGGGCCCGTGGAAGGCAGGCCGCCTCTCCGCTTCCCAAGGTCACAGCAGGCCACCAGCGGGGCTGTCACACGTGCTCGGGGCCGCCGGGGAGACGGGCCCTGCCCTGGCCAGCCCCGGGCTGGGGACAGCCGAGAGGAAGGCTCAGGCTGCGGCAACCCCCAGACCACACATCCCCCCTCGCGTTTTGAGCGGCGAAGCCCCGGCCTGCGCTTGGCGGGGAGATGGCCCGGGCCCGCCGG
>VXAK01020489.1:270-44721 GCA_013399435.1 Arenaria interpres | reverse complement strand
TACTCTGCCCTGGTAAGGCCCCATCTGGAGTACTGTGTCCAGTTCTGGGCTCCCCAGTTAAAGAAGGACAGGCAACTGCTGGAGAGGGTACAGCAAAGGACCACAAAAATGATTAAGGGCCTGGAGCATCTCTCTTATGAGGAGAGGCTGAGGGGCTTGAGTCTTTTTAGTCTGGAGAAGAGAAGGCTTAGGGGGGATCTAATCAATGCATACAAATACTTAAAGGGAGGGTGTCAGGAGGACGGGGCTGGTCTTTTTTCAGTGGTGCCCAGTGACAGGACAAGAGGAAATGGGCACAAACTTGAGTATAAGAAGTTCCACCTAAACGTGAAGAGGAACTTCTTTACTGTGAGATCGGTAGAGCCCTGGAACAAGCTGCCCAGAGAGGTGGTGGAGTCTCCTTCTTTGGAGACATTCAAAACCCGCCTGGACAAGTTCCTGTGCAACCTGCTCTAGGTAGACCCGCTTTGGCAGAGGGGCTGGACTAGATGATCTCCAGAGGTCCCTTCCAACCCCACATGATTCTATGATTCTATGAAATGAAGTAGATATGGCTATTTCAAGAGAAACTGCAGTATCTAATGAAATATTGCAAACCTTAAGAATAAAATGACAATATATATTTTGATTCCTGTTTTCCGGTGTTGTCTTTGCCAATTTATACAAATGAAAAAGCCAGAAGCTTTTTCACCAACCAGAAGCTGCTTGCCCTCATTTTCAAAAGCCTTCATAGACCCTTCACATGCTTTACCTATTCCCACTCATTCAGCATTCAGTTCCAGTTCCCACCTCACATCAGTCTGCGATACTTTTTCAAATACATATTTCTGTACTTTTTTCTAGGCTGCACCTTATACTACTAAGGAATTCTTTAAAATAGCTGCAAAACTACATTGTAAACCTCCATTCCCAGCCTGTTCTGCTGTGGTGCTTGCAAAACAGAAAATCAGGTAAGGAGCTGCCATTCCACCACGCAGGTGGATTGAAAAATGGCTCAATGGCTGGGACCAGAGGATAGTGAGCAGTGGTAAGAAGTCTAGGTGGAGGTTAGTAACTAGCAGTGTAGTGCAGGGATCAGTATTGGATCCAGTCCTATTCAGCACCTTCATTAATGATCTGGACGATGGGGCAGAGTGCACCCTCAGCAAGTTTGCAGCTGACACCAAACTGGGAGAAGCGGCTCAAATGCCAGAGGGTTGTGCTGCCATACAAAGGGACCTTGACAGGCTAGAGAAATGGGCTGACAGGAGCCTCATGAAGTTCAACAAGAAGTGCAAAGTTCTGCACCTGGGGAGGAACAACTCCAGGAACCAGTACATGCTGGGGGCTACCTGGAGGGANCTGTACTTTTTTCTAGGCTGCACCTTATACTACTAAGGAATTCTTTAAAATAGCTGCAAAACTACATTGTAAACCTCCATTCCCAGCCTGTTCTGCTGTGGTGCTTGCAAAACAGAAAATCAGGTAAGGAGCTGCCATTCCACCACGCAGGTGGATTGAAAAATGGCTCAATGGCTGGGACCAGAGGATAGTGAGCAGTGGTAAGAAGTCTAGGTGGAGGTTAGTAACTAGCAGTGTAGTGCAGGGATCAGTATTGGATCCAGTCCTATTCAGCACCTTCATTAATGATCTGGACGATGGGGCAGAGTGCACCCTCAGCAAGTTTGCAGCTGACACCAAACGGGGAGAAGCGGCTCAAATGCCAGAGGGTTGTGCTGCCATACAAAGGGACCTTGACAACAACTCCAGGAACCAGTACATGCTGGGGGCTACCTGGAGGGAAAGGAGTTTTGTAAAATAGGACCTGGGGGTTCTGGTAGACACCAAGTTGAACATGAGCCAGAAATGTGATCTGGCCACAAAGAAGGTCAAAAGTATCCTGAGATGCATTAGAAGGAGACATGCCAGCAGGTTGAGAGAGATCTAAATGCTGATGAGGCCACACCTGGGAACCATGCACAGTTCTGGCCTCTTCAGTACAAAAGAGACATGGATACACTGGATAGAGTCCAGCAAAAGGCCACTAAGATGATGAAGGGCTGGAGCACCTCACATATGAGGAAAGGCTGAGGGAGCTGGGACTCTTCAACCTGGAGAAAAGAAGGCTCAGGGGAATCTCATCCATGTGTGTAAATACCTGAAGGGAAGGTGCAAAGAGGACAGAGCTAGACTCTTTTCAGTGGTGCCCAGTAACAGGACCAGAGGCAATGGCCACAAAATGAAACACAGGATATTCTGCCTGAACATCAGGAAACGCTTTTATGCTGTGAGGGTGACCTGACACTGACACAGGTTGCCCAGTGAGGTTTTGGAGTCTCCATCCTTGGAGACACTCAAAAGCCATTTGGATGTGGTCCTGGGCAGCCTGCTCTGGGTGGGCCTACTTAACCAGGGGAGCTGGACTAGATGACCTCCAGAGACCCCTTCAAACCTTAAAACGTTCTGTGATTTTGTGTAATGTGGAAAAGGTCACCTATGGCTTTTAGAAAAAAGACCATTTTTTCTCCATCAGAATCAATCAAGACAGAATGAATGATCAGATGTGCAGGCAGACCACCACAGTTATACTGAAAGAACTATGGGGTTTTTTTCAAAAATAGCAAGTAGAAAAAAAAGCAGTCTCCCTACCATGAAACTGAGTTAGTCCCGAGATGAAATACTGCAAAGAAATGAAGTGCAATTCGCATCAATTTGATCAACATTTACGATCTAAGGAGGTAGAAAAACATGCACAGAAGAACAGACAAAACACTGACTGGACACGGGAGCACTGGAGTTGAACAGCTCTTTAAACCTAATGTAACATGGAGTGTAACACTGAAAATAAAAAGCTAGAAGGGGAAAAAAACGGCAGCATAAATAAATGTACTGCAATAGGCACACTATGAAGCCTTCAAATACAATTTCACCCCGCCAAAAAATGAGCCAAGTTTTACCACACATTAAATGTTAGCTAAGAGAGCCCAACACTCAGTTTCATAAACCACAGGCTCAGGAGCAGCAGTGCTGGCCAGCTGACAGACTGTGAGGCCTGTTGCCAGAGATAAGTAACTGCAGTGACAGGGTAGTAAATATGGGGCATGAAAGAGTGATAGAGATTCCTCAAAAATCTCCCTATGCATTTGAGGCTGAACAGGCAGCTCCAAACTGCTTTCAAGCCACGTTAGTTTTACTGCTAGTGAATTAGCTGGGAGCAGAATCAGTGCTCCTGGAAAGTGTCTTTCTCTCCTGTATGGTCAGATATTTGCCTCCGAAGCAACACACTGGATGCTAGATCTGTGCCAGCAACTGCAAAGGATAAGCTGCTGGTTCTGGCTGAGCTTTGAACTCTTGAGTTATTATCCAAGTCCCAGTGCCACTACCTCAGATAATTTATTCCCTTTTCTTTACCATCGCAGAGATACCTGCTTAAGTTGCAAATTCAGAAAGCTGGAGGTTTTATGCAAATATCCTGATGTGCTACTTTGCACAGCAATGAATATGCATCATCCAATTTGCACATACCCCCAGCAGTAAATTCCTTCAGTCCTTCACTTTTCTTCCCTGTCAAAAACCAAAATTTCTCCACTCCTCTCTTTTCAAAGCTGCACATTTCCTACTGTCCTAGTGACCTGGGTGACGATCCATCTTTTGTTCACACACCCCCCTCATTTCTTAATCCTCAGGCCCTTTTTTCTCTGTTCCCTGTGTCTGAGACTTCCAGCTCATTACGTGTATCTTCCCCACTTGTTTTCTTCTACCCTTTTATTGGTGCTCTTATCCCTTTCTGTGGGCAATGCTATTTTTTTTTCCTTCTTGACATCCATTCCTCAGTTCTCTTTAACTAAGGCCTCCACACACTCTTCCTGCAATTTCCTTCCACCTGCTGTCACTTTTCAGGTTCCCACTCGATTTTCACTGGATATGGTCCTTAGCATGTGCTCATCCACAGTGAGACAAAGCCATATAATAGGAAACTAGTGGATCAACAACGTTGTATCAAAATCAGTATTATTTTGGACCATCAGTCTCACACTATTGCATGAAACACAGTGAAATTCCCAAGTAATATTTTAATATCTAAGGTGTTTATTCACTAAACACACCAAAACCCTAGGCAGAACACATGAAATACCATTATTATCAGCAGTCTTCACCACTGAGTAAGATGGCCTACATCTCCACTTATAAGACCCAGTTTTCAATTGCTCATAACGGTAAACATGACTTCACTGGGTTGGAAAATTGCAAGTTTACCTCGCTGTGTGATTTTTGTTAGCAGCAAGGCTAGGATTGTTGCCTGTGAGTGCTTATGATTTTTTATTTTTTTTTAAATTAGGCAGAAAAATAAATCAACCAAAAATAAAGCACTTCTGGGAGCAGGGTGTGGGAAAATACACTGCTTGACCATTGTAAGCGTCAATTCTTGTATGATTTGAAGACTTTGTATGAGGTAGAGGATGAATTCTGTGGCCTAAGAATACTCCTATGTCTGTTTCGAAAACTGTCAAAACTTAGCTAAGTTTCAAACCTTCGAAAAAATCACACCACCACATACTTACAAGTCAGTTTTTAGATTATAATGGATAAATCAAAGAGCCCATCTTTGCTAGTATGGTCCAATGTAGGCCTAAATGTTAGTCTAATCAGTAGCAGTGACTCTGTTTAAACATTCACTTGGATGTTTAAAAGATTAGCAATAAGAACATATAAATCAGGGAAGTAGTTTCAATTTTTATTATTGCTATTATCATTACTAAGATTCTGTCATAGAACTGCTGTAACCTCATGCTAGCCACATATTCAGTGGATGAAATAAATAAGTCAAGTCATCAATTAAAAAAATGCTTAGAATAACACTGGAGACACATATTTCACTAATGGAATGGGGTGATAATCAGCACTTCACTAAGCATCAAGGACATTAAGAAGCAAAGTATAGGTTAGGGACCTGTATTCACTTAAGCTACTGAGGAGTGAAACAAACAAAAGTAAATCCCAAGACAGCGACTCCCAACATTTAAGAGAAAGGTAATTATTAAACTATTAGACTTACTGTGAATTGAATTTTGAAGCTCATCTTATTTGTTCCCCAATATGAAGTCTCCCTTAAAGCCAGTCTCATTTGTAAACCCCAAAATAAGAGCAATATCATTCAGAAGCTAAATAGCATTTTCTCTGCAATTGCAAACCTGATCCATAGTACTGCACTAGACACAGGAAATGATGTCTGAAATTCATCACAAATCTCCCTTCTTAATACAATATAGATGAGGAAGTTATTTTTCTATTTGACTGCAGAAAAAAGGGGACCATAACCACCTGTGGTCAGCAAAGTGGAACAGATTAGAAAAAGTAGGTTGCAGGAATGAGACTAGCAGCAGGGTAGAAAGAGTGGAGGGGGAAAAATAGAACAGAGCACGGATAAAACACTGGACTTTGGGACTAACAGTATGAAATAAATGAAGTGAAAGGGAAGAAGAGAGATGTGGCAAGTAGCCAGGATGTAGGTAGAGACAGAGAAAGCAGAAAAAGAAAACGAAAGAAGAAAGTGATATGGTGAGGAACAACACTGAGATTGGACAAGGAAGATGAGGACTGTGAGCAAGTGGGAAAAAGGAATAAGGATAACAGAAGGGCAGGAAGGCTGGCATGAAGCCAAAGCAGAGAAAAGCGAAAGCCTTGATGAGAACAAGAGAGAGGAGGAGAGGCAGAAAATGGCTGTGCAAAGAAATTAGGAATGGGATAAAATGCATATGGAAAGGACATGAAGCCAGGGAAATAAATTGGACAATAAAGCAACAGAACAGAAAAAAGAAAACAAGAATGGAACAGACAGGAGGCACTGGGACAAATAAGGTTACATGTGGGAGGAATGAACTGTAAAGAGTGTGTCTGTTCACACACAGAGCTTGGAATGGAACCCGGGCTCCCCAAGCGTCACCACTCCCTTTCTGCAGTCAGCATGTTTAACCTATACGGCTTTGAAATAGTTCAAGTAAAGAAGGAAAACCTAATACTCTTTTCAGCTATCTAAGCAAGTGACAAAGGTTACTTAAAAGTTTTTCTACAGCTGAAATAAAGACTTCAGCAGTCTTTCGAGACTGATAACCCACATTTCTGTTTTTCAGTCCACCAGGAAATCAGAGAAAAAAATAAAATAAATCATGGAAAAATATTATGTGATCTTGTGATTTAAGATGCTTATAAGTTATGTTCCTACAGGTTCTATATTAATTCTACAAAGAGGGTCATAAATCTGGCACTTCTCAAAGTTTGTACTTGAACAGTCTTATTAGGCTTATTTTTCATAAATGCCTCTCATGTATGAGAGAAAGTTACTGTAACTGGTACTTCAAGGAAAATGAAATTTATATTGATCACTGATATTCTGCAATAACCAAATAAGTATATGGTTTATTCTGTGCACATCTCAGCTTTAAAAACATACAAGTAAACTCTGAGAATTTTATCGTAATTTTGTAACTTGAGGTAGTCCCTAGTCTGTATATGAAGCTCAAACTTGTAAATCTATTTTCTTATCATTTGGTATTTTGTGAATATAGCTTTTCTTGCCTTAGTGTTCTGTACCCACAATTAGCATTTGAATCATTTATAAAAACCATCTGAGTATATTAAGAGTGAAAGAAAGATATCACAGGCAGAAATCCCAAAGTGGTCTTTCTGCCTGAGGAAAATGAGTGCAATTTGATCTGTAGGGAAACAGTGCTCTTCTACCTGAGTACAGTCACACATGCCGAAGATGAACAAAAAGACTAAAGAAAAGAGGGTGAGATATGTCTGGATAAAACATTCTCTAGAGGATTTTCTGACCATAAATGAAAGATTCCAACTGCTTGACAGGGAAAATATGTATTCCCTGAGTGACTATACTCTATTCTTTTTTGAAATTCTGAACAAGCACCCCCTTCTTTAGACTCTTCTCATTGAAAACACTTGTGGAATACACAGAAGTCCAGCAACTGCATTCAAAGGAACTGCTAAAGCAATGGCCAAACTTGAATGAGATTAAATATCACTTCCTACAACGGTTCATATATCCCATCTACACTGAAGCATATTCTAATGATGGATGTGGATCTTTTTCTATTTTGAGGTCAACATGCGCTTAAAGAAAAAAAAAATGAAACTCTATTCATAGTTGACTCAAATGACTAATGTGTTTTGGTAACGATGAGCAAATTAGATCACATAGTAAGAAGGTGTGTTCTCTCAGACTTCAGCAAGAAGCAGCACAGAGTCCCTTCTGTGATCAGAAAGAAATGCTGTGTTTTGATGAGCTAACTAGACAGAAGGGTATGATTCAGTCCAGGCAGACAAGCCAACCAAATGTGTTAAGGGAGAATATACTTACAGAAAGGCAATTTCACACATCAATTTTGAAAATGACACAGGATGTATATAACATGTAAAGAAACATGAGGTAGGCATCTGAGCTCATATAAATAAATACTATTTATTTATATAAATATATAATATAAATATAAATAAATGACTACTATTTATTTGCGATATCTCCAATTTATTGATGGGAAGAAATCCTTACTAATGCAGGAGTTACTCTTGGAGAAGTACAGTCAGCAGTTCAAGGATTCCTTTATCCTTTTTTTTGATATCATGAAACTGTTAAACCTCAAAGCCAGAGCCTAAATCTGTCTTGCTAAGTAAAAGAGTACAATGGAGCAAGCTTAAGTATCCCTTATAATCCACACTGCTTAACTGTTAGGTCCGTTGCTGACTCTACTTTGGACCACTCCAACCAGCTCTCTACAAACAAGACTAATCTCCTATAAAGGAAACTAGCTTTAAACAATATGAATGTGAGCCAGACTGTTGCCTGGCTTAATCCCTAGCCTTCTTTTATTTAGCAATTTAACAGTTTAGAAATAGGCGGCGTCCCCAAGGATGAAATTTTGGGAGAGGTAGTGTTTAAGCTATCGGGGAGTCAGCTCTGACCTGCATGCCTATGATAGCTAGTTTGAAAGGTGACATTTCTGTGATAAACAACAAAGAAACATCTTGTGCCTGGGAACTGTGCCAAAGTACCCAAGGCAAACGTCAGAGCTGCAGTCTATTCCCACCACGGGGAAGGCGAGTGTGTGCTCTCCTGATCACAGCAGCCTGGAAGATGTCCAATGGGGACAGCACTACCAGTGCCAGATTACTAGCTGTTCACAAAGTGATTGCTGTGCTAAATTCAAATTAGGGGGCCAGCCTGAGAAATGCAAGTCTCCCTTCCGCAGTTGATATCAGTGCCAGCGTCGGTGGTGTGGTACCGAAGTGACAATGTGCCCCACTCCGGTGTGCACAGGCAGCAGACACGTGCACCAGCCCTCCCCATGCTGTACGTGAATGAGACAAGGGAATTCAAACTGCCATCAATAGCAGTATTAATAATGCATATGTCCAAAAGGCCCTGTTAAATTTACATAGGCAACCTTGGCGTATTCTAATTTCTTGAGGCTTGTTTTTGCTGCCTTCATAATCTGAAGAGTTTTTTGTGTGTCACTGATGCAGATTTGCATGTGTGTTGAAGAGGTTATTATATGCCATCATTTTATTAAGGTAAAATTATTAAGGTAAGCTACTCTGACCTTAATAACTCAACAATATCCATTTTTGGTACAATGGCTGAATCTCAATGTGCATTAAAAATAAAAACTTGCTTTTAGCCCTAGTAGTTACAGGGGTGAAAATGACAATAGTCCTAGAAATTCAGAATAATATTCCTTAAGAATATGCCTATTTTTAATGCTAATACCATTATATTTTAATGTTTGCAGCTGATAGTATTTCAGTTAATAGTCTGTTGCACCCATTGGTAACCTAACCTGCTCCTGCAAAGCAGAGCTTCATATTACAGAGAGAGTGACCTTTAGGAAGTAGCCTCAGTTGCCTTATTCTGCACTCAGTAGTATCCTGTACATAACTCTCAAGCTTTCTAGTAGTATCCTGTACTCCTATGCAAGAAAGATGTCCTACTCTGGATCTACACACTAGTGCTAATATGACAACTCATTTATAATTTATCCGTGCTCTTTTTCAATATTTGGACTAATACCATTACAGCAAATTTTAAGATGGTAAATTTACCTGTGAGACTGTTTTTTTTTTTTTAAATAAATATATGTAAAGACAGGTATATATTATATATATTTTTTTTTTTAAAATTAGATAACACATACTGGCTCTTAAAACTCTTAGTTATTCCCTGTTTGGAAACAATGCAACAACTTACTGCTATGTTTTGCTTTTGATAAGATAGCTATTCAACTATAGTTAAAAATATAGTTAAATATATATAGTATTTATATATACATTATATATCCTTAAATAATACAGTATTTAACTCTACTTCCTCTGTAGGAATCACTCTGAAGCATTATGCTGTCTAAGAGTAAGCAAGGCATCAACTCCATGCCCCTTTCCCGATGACTGGGGAGACCCAGCGCATTGAGAGGGCAGATGACACATCCTTTGGCCCTTTGCCCTGCACTTCGGTCTGGAATCCTCCTGTAAAATTGTAAAATGTTCGTTAGACTTCTAACATATGCTAGTTGCCCATGACCTCTATCATCAGGGAGGGTAAGACCTCTAAGTAATGATTCATCCTATCTACTTTAAATGCACCTCCTAGATTTGTCTGAATTATGCTCTGGAGGTGATTCTCTGCGTAAGACAACACAAAGCTTGGACTCTATACTTAAGAATCCTATCCTAAATAAAACTGGTTTTGCCATTATCAACCTATCTCTACAAGCCAGGTTTTGACTGTATGTATGTAGGGTCTACAACACAAAAGACTTTAAAAACTAAATGTGTAATTTGTATAACTAATCCAATTGAATTTTATTAAGGTAAACAGATTATCCAGATGAAAAATATATCTGAATTATTACACTTTTTGTAGATATTTATAAACTGAAAAAACTATCAGTCCTTATGACTCATGGAATATCATATTAATTGGATGTGGTTTGGCTGCAGGTCTTGCAGCAGAAGTGCTAGTGAACTACTGAACATCAGTGGTTTAGAACAGGTTTTTTAAAACTCCTGTGACCATTCATTAAAGGATCATTGTTTATTAGACAAGCTGTGAGACAAGAAAAGCCTATTTTTCTGTTCAGATACATTCCTGAACAGAAAAAAAAAAAAAACAGAATTGAAAAGAACATCAAATGAAAACCAAATAGACTTTTTTACAGTCTTCTACTACAACATACAGAATTATCACTATAATAAGTTTTAAAGTGAGACTTTTAAAAAAACCCTGCCACAAATATGTGTTCCAAGAGGGTGAAACCACAGGGGACGGAGTTCAGAATTTATCAGGAAACATTAATATTTTTGGCTAAAAAAGAACTATTTCCTCGTGAATATATTTAAATTTAAAACAGATTATCCAAATCATGTCTTGACTAAGATTATTCCCATTCTACCATACTACTTTTTTCCAAAAATAGTAACAATGCTTGTATTTTTCTATAACTAATTACTCAAAATGGAATTCTAAGTATGATATTCACATGAATTCATACTAAGGCTAAAAGATGTTTCAAAATTATCATCATAAGACAGGAAATTTTAAAAGCACTCTGATGGCTTAGCTACTGGACAAAATATTTCTCCTGATACCAATAAATCCCTCTTACAAAAGTATTTAAAATATTTACTTGTTTCTTACAAACAGAATACATATAAAAGTCATATTTATCTCCTAAATAAGGATGGCAAATTATCTATAAGGATAATAAGGTGTCTCCAAATTGCAGTATTCATTAACCCTACAAAGGGAGGATATTTGCTCTGTATATTGTTAATTTTAGTGAGGAAGAGTGCAACGTTACTTCATTTGTCTTCCTCCAAGTGTACCCATAGTGCTTGTACAGTGACTAGCACAACTGGTACCTGCTTTCTCATCTAAAGCTCCTGGAATAGTAAGAATCACAGACATCATCATCTGAGACATAAAGAGAGACATAGTTCAAGACAAAAGTCAGCAAAAGAGATCATCTCACAAAAATCAGCAATGTGAGTTCTTAGAATACTTCAAAGGGAAAGACATTTTTCTGGGAGTCACTTTCAATTACAAACTGTACATGGGCTGTTTCAAAAAGAAAAACGTCTAAGTTCATGACAAAAAGGGTATTTCATGTCATCCAGGGTTAGTGTAGCAAACATTTATGTATTAACACATCTATAAACAAAGAGAAATTCTTCCTCAGTGCTTTCAAGTCAACCCTTTCGACTCCTTCTTTAATAAAAACTGTGTTTAGGCTTCACACTAGAAGAGACTTACAGCCATTGTGCAACTACGTCAATGCAGTACAAAGCCTGAACTTGCAAGCCATCCTGAAACGTTGGAAATAGTAGCTCAAGCTCAAGACTACATCACTGCAATCATGTTACTTCTGAGTAAAAGTTTTCTTGTCCTACTGAAGTCTGAACAGGGGTAGAGCGAGTAGGTTCCTGCCTGATCCAGAGGGATCAATCAGAACAGTAGAACTACAAAACAGCACATTATGAGATGGGATGAGAAAAATAGAACTACATGCAGAATGTCACTGATGCCTCACTTGCTAACAAAACTTTGGTTCAGTATATTTTTGCAGAAAAATTTTCTCTGTAAATTTAACCTTACAGAAATTGCTGAGAGTACACTTCAGGCCATACATACGTACACCAATGACTTAATCTATTATGAAAATATGCTGAGCTTTCATACTCTGTAAAAGAGCAGATATAGGGTATCCCAATAGCAGAAATCCGCATCCCAACAGAACGAACTTGTCTCCAGAACATTTATTTTACTATTTTTTTTTTACATTTTTACTATCTTATTGCTATAAAGTGTATTATTTATTTTCTGAAGTCCAAAAAGAGGTTGGAAGCCATTTATTCAATGAAAATGAAAACACATGCAATAAGAAAACACAGGTATGTCATTCTAATAAGCAACGGGACATGAGTCAGTATATAACCTAAGTACTGAATTGTATCCTTAAATGGTTTTGCAAACCTAAAAATATATTGTATACATAGTAGTTTTCTGAAGAAGACAGTCTGTCGGGTGAATTACAATATATATGCATAAGTACTTGAATTACATCTGTCTACTCACATGCATGTCTTTTTTACTTTTAATTAGACATTTTGGCATGCTTAGAATCTACTCCTCAAATCTACTCCTGGAACAGGTTGCCCAGGGAAGTTGTGGATGCCCCATCCCTGGAAGTGTTCAAGGCCAGGCTGGATGGGGCTTTGAGCAACCTGCTCTAGTGGGAGGTGGCCCTGCCCCTGGCAGGGGGGTTGGAACTCGATGATCTTTAAGGTCCCTTCCAACTCTAACCATTCTATGAATCTATGATTCTATGAAACCTTAACATGCAGATCACCTGCAGTGAAAGACTTAAAAAAAAAAAAAGGTAAAACTAAAGAAAAAAAGAGAATCCCACTGAAAAAGCAATCTTGGCTTCATTCAGATCACTAAGGGTGTAGTAAAATCAACTGCATCTCACTCCTTGTATCTTAGCACCTTCATCATTTAATTCATAGGTTTACCCACATGAATACCAAAAAACAACTGAGATATCAGAAACAGACATGAACAAAAATGCTAGTTCTTCTCAGTCGTGGGCTAGAGATTCAGCTAAGTGAATAAGATTGTCTCAACTGGGATCAGTAACAGAATTTAGATTATCTAACTATGGAGTTCATACTCCAGCAGAAGTCCATGAGGATTTTTATTTATATTTACTAGAAACTAAAAAAAAAAAGACAACCACACAGAGTCCTGCTTAGGATCAAGAATTTTTTGCCATTCTGAGTTATGTTTAAAAGCATGGGTAATAGAAACAAGCATGACAAGCTGACAAAGTACCAAAGAAACAGGGGAATGCTACAATTCATAGCATTTTCTGACTAACTCAGTACATCTAAATCCACAGTGTCAGGAAGGATATCCCTGCCATCAGCAGGAATCTGAACAGAGGAAAGCAATTTGTATTCAGTGGAAGCCTGGGAAAGCTCAGTCTTGTGTCCTCAGAAGGGGAGACCCAGCCCCTCCTGGTGGAAGAAAAGGATAGGAAGGGATAAGTTTTCCAGGAGCTGCAGCAGAGACCTGACAGGACAAAGGGCAGGAAGATGGGAGGCTGAGGATGCATCAGAGGTTTTTGGAAGGCAGCTGTGGGTAAGTGGTGATTTGTGAGCCGTGAGGTGGGTCAGTGGGAGCTGTGGGGAGCTCTCCTGAAGTGATCTATGCATAGGCGCACTGAGCATGTCCTGGGAGAATGAGGATGAAGGAAAGGTGAAAAGGTGGCATGTTAGGAGTCACAAGTCATGTTCAGGCACGTGACTCCAAATCCTAAACCCAGGGCACCCTTTCACAATTCAATGACTGGAAAACTTCGAATGCAACTGCTGTGTTAAATGGATCCTAGAAAATCATTCAGACCTATACACAGCAAAAAGGTTAGGTAAAAATAAGAGTTTGACATCAGAATATAAGAAAATAACAGACAAAAGTGCTTATTTTGGCACCCCTTCAAATTTCAGTACAAATTTTTTTTTTGCTGGAGAAAAACTGCTGTTGACGGTAGATATATTTTGGTATTGGGCTGATAAGTATACAAAGTTTATTCTCAAATGATCTCTGTCATTTGAGATGCTACCTGCAGAAATGTGTAAGCTTTTAAATCTAGAATAGTCTCCTTGACTTGAAAGTACTTGCTATTGCTACAGAAGAACTACCACAAAGAAAAGAGAAGCAGGTGAAAAAATCGTGCTTTACCTGTCCATACTTTGCAGCTAAATGTAGGGGTGTCCAGTACTGATTATCCACTACATTGAGATCAGCCCCATGATCCAGCATCAGAGATGCAACATTCTTGTATCCATTAGCGCAGGCCACGTGTAGCTGCAATATAAAAGTATCTTGATAGTTTAAAGAACTCAGAAAAACCCATGAAGCCATACTGCATATCTTGGCTGCACCACAGACCTAAATGGCTAAATCAAGATAACAACAAATATAAAATACACGTGATAACAACAGACTAGAAAACCACTACTGAATCTTTTTTAGCTTTTATAAACAAAACCCATCAAAAAATAAGAATGTCGGCTTATTGACATGTATTAAAATAACGTAGCATCACAAAATATTTTTCACACAGTTTCAAGCAAACATCCTTTCAAACACACTCACAAACTATATGAGCCCAGGTAGATTCATACATTTCAGCAGAGCGTGGCCTAGACCTAACCTTCTTTTATGGCAGTTCAAATATCCCAGATAGAAGATGACACTGCTTTACCCCAAAATGAATTAGTTAACACACACTCAAACCAAGGACATTGAGTTTCCAGCACAAAATGAGTCACAAAAAAATACTATTTCAATTTTGAACCATGGAGATTTTATTTCCTTTACTTGCATTGCTTCCCCAGATAATTAATTATTTGGAGTGGTATTTGTTTTAATAATTTTAGTCGATTGTCTGTATCAGTACGCTTCATTTCACGAGTCAAAGCGTAACAGAGAGACGGGGGAAAATGCTGTAACCGAATGACAGAAAGTCAGGTCAGCAGGTACCTCGGGGAGGTCACTTCCTGCTTAAGCAGGGACAATTTCAAAGGTAGCTATGTTTGTTCATGGCTTGTCATTCTGAGTAGCAAATACAGTATGAGTGATAAGGTACTGGAAAGTGCAGTGGCAAGAAGGGGAATGAGGAAAAAATATCTTTGTTAATGGCTGGTTTGAGAGACTGTACATTAACTTTTGCAATACAATACTATTTAAGGCTATATATTTGTGTTCAGCATTTATATCAGCAATTAATTCCACTATAAATAGTATTTACAGAATGAGATTGAAAAAAAAAAGATTTTAATTTTTATTTAATTAATATAAATATAAAGCATGTAAAATAAATATAAAAGCAATATAATACCAAACAGGACTTCTCAAGAGACAAAGTGATCACAGAGGAAGACACAGTAGGGCAATACTCTCATAATAAGCAAGTGAAAGAGGAAAATGCATAAAAGATGCATTGCATCCATCATGAAAAATTCAGGAAAAAATTGTCACTTGTGGGTTTTGGTGGAAATTGTTTCTTAGGTCTGGTGAATAATTCTGTTGAGGCACTTCACATGACCAGATTGATCCAGGTCACAGTTTAGGGGTGTTTATTTTCTCATGGTTCTGTGCTATGATTTCAAACATTCAATCCAATTCTGGGAGCAAAAAGGACAAAAATTGTATTTGGAAATTGGCACATCCCCAGTCAGAAGGAGTCAATTCTTGTGACGGTCAGTAAGAACAGGGATCAGGAAGACTGCAGAAATGGAGAACTGAGATTATAGGTAGTAACCTGTATCCTCAAATCATGTAGCCCAACTACATGATTTTTTTCCCTTGAAGGGAAAGCTGAAGAGATTATTTTTCTGAGGATTGAAATGGATGGCTAATGGCAAGGAAAAGGTATTGCAAAAACCTGTTACTAAAAGTGTGTAGTTCTATAGTCACTATAAGCATAAGAGACACACCAAAACGAGAGTCAAGGATATTATTTGCCTTATTTGCTATTCCTGGTTCAGCTGCACCTGCAGAGTATGCCTAAAGTTTTCTCTATGAACATGCTTGATGCAAAGGCATGAAACACATAGCTCATCAAAAATCCTCTCCAAGAATGGGGGTAGAATACCCCTGCCCTGGGGGCAAAACACCAATTCTGTAGGCTATAAATGTTCTAATTTCAAATGTACAAAATCCTCGAAATTTTCCCATAACTTGACATAATTTCAGCTTTTTTTCCTGTTTTAACAGAAGAAATTACATTTTATATTCAGTCATCAATTTGACAAGTGCCATTTTGACGCAGTTTAAAAGCTCACAGGACAAAGGATGTATTTTATGACTGAAATCTTTCAAACTAAAAATGATTACTGGAGAATTTAGCAGAAAAATTAATTTTGCCATATATCATTCTGTGTCTGTATTGCATGTGCCTGTATGTATGTGCTATGAATCCATGAGAATGTGTGCATTTATATATTTATGGCATCATTTTTTTGCATGATTTTGCCTCTTAATTTACACATGGACTTAGATATATTCATTCTATCAAGAGAAAACAAATCTCATTTGCTACTTACAATGGAGATATTTGTTGTTTTCTCTGTACAGATAGATGTAGAGCAACACAAAACTATTCCCAGAACCCTTTGATACACATACAGCTTTCACAGACTGGCTGACTCCACACCCATGAATAGAGACAGAGCAGTTTAACAAATTCTGGATTTCCCACCAGTTTGTCAGACAAAAGTTTCACATAATAGAAATCTCAAACAAAAGCAAATGATCCATTCTGTAGCTACTTCTTACAAGACCGTGAAAGAAGTTCAAAAAATCAAAGTTCAACATAAAAACTCTTCACGCAAAAAATGTCCCCTTTCTCATCATTCCACCAAGCAAACAACAAAAACTTAACTATCCAAAAGGCTCTTCTCCTAGTACTTGCAGTACTGTTAAACACATCAGACATGCATTTCAGCTATTCCAGCTAACTACAGAAAAGTTTTTACACAGTGATAGAAAAGTTCATAACTCAGTTTAACTAAGCCATTTCAGACTAAAGTAGCAATAAGAGTAAAGTACAATAGAGAAAACTTTGCATTATACTGTGATTTAGCAGCTTAGATTAAATGTATCAGAAAACTGTAAGTTAATGCTTTTATAATTTAAACTAAAGGTTGCATCGTTTCCTCCCACCCCTCCTTTGCTTACCTCCTGCTTTTAGCAACAGTTAACTGCCTTAACTTGGGTGGCCATCCCAAAAGTCATAGCGTTCTGTATAGAGAGTGTCAGTGGCTGGATTCAACAACCCCAGATACGAGGCTGCTAACTTTTTCAGTTACAGTTTAAACACCTCACAGCTATTAAAATATGGGATAAAATACTAATGATTCAATGTATTAATTTATTAATTCAGTATCATGTAATGTAATTCAGCATAAATGCTGAAATAATAATAATAATGTTCAGTAAGATGTGCTTTTCTCCTTACTTTAGTACAGTATTTGCAGGAAAGCACAAAAGAATTTAAAAAAGTTATTCATTATCTTAATGCTGCTGATGACCATTTAGTGATTGATAATTTTATATGCAAAGAGAACATTCCACAGACGTGCTATCTAGGAATAAATACATTAAGTTTAAAATTATTTTATTGCATTAATTTTAAAATTATTTGACAGCTGAAGAAATAGCAACCCTGAAAAAACAAAGGGGTAGCAGATCTATTGGCAGAAAAAAGTATAAACTCACCCAGTGACTGCAAATAACTTGTAAATTTGGAAGAAGGAGTACTTATCCACTGATATGGTGGATGCTTCATTACGCTGAATCCAGCTGAGGTAGCTTCATAAAACATTGTTTTAGCTTGGCTCAGTCAGAAGATATGAGCCTAAAACAAGAATCACTAACAGAAGCTTCAGGCCCTCTCTTACACAGAATGTCAGAGACCACAAGTATGTGCTGCAGTTCTAAACTACAGTGCCAATTTTTTTAATTTTTTTTTTGCTATATATTTTTGTGTTGCTTATTCAGTGGCTAAGAGTAAGAAAGTTGTCACTAAGGCACAGATGTTGCACTAGCTTATTTTAAAATCTGTACTATGCATAACATTGACATACATTTATTTTTAAAAGGGCCAGATGAAATCCAAAATCTTGCATTACCTCATTTTGCTGCTCAGAGAATTGCCTCGCAAACATGCTCACCAGAACACAGCTGAAATACATGCATATTCAGAGGGTGATGATCACACATTCCCACTCACCAGGGTAACTCCTTCATCATTCTTTAGATTCACACTTCCTCCACTTGATATGAGCTGTCGGACATCTGTAAGCATTGTCATAGGTCTCTGTATCTTCATCTGGCGCAATGAATTCAGCTCTACACCTGGAAAAAAGAAAGGGCTGAAACCTTCAGCTATTTCATTCTTCCATAAAGAACAGATGTATGATTTTGTATTCTGGGCTTGTAAAAGCTTAACTAACGTTTAGTTAGACTTCAGTGTATTTTTATAGAACATGTTTACTTCCTTATTATTAACCAACGAGTTTCCTCGTATCTTTACTTATCAGTCACTATGTGGATGATTTAATGCCTATCAGTAAGAACAAATAAATGGTCCTGATCCCCCACTGACTGGCAGAAGCAGCTGTAGGTAAAGCAGTTGTAATATCATTAAGTCCACTGGGATTGTGAAAATAGCTGTGAATGGGGAAAGAATTAAACACTTTAAGGAAGCCACTCAAGTTTTGGGATCTTATTTAATGAAAATTATTTTTGGCTGCATTCTTTCAGCCTTGTGTATACATCACAGTGCCCAGACCAGCCCCTCAAATTTGTTAGCTCAACTGCTTGAGAGATTGTGAAGTGAAGCAAATGACATTAAAACTCAACACTTTTTCATCTGCTTGGCTTATTTTTAACTAGGATTAGTTCTTCAGCTGAGCCTAGACCACTACAAAGCCCCATAAACGAAGAGATGTGGTATGGAGGCAGGAGCAAATGGGAGGGGATGAAAGGAATGAAGGGCATGAGATTGCTTGAGTCAGCATTCCTACTGAAAGAAACAGTTGTCAAACTACAGCTTTAAAAGGAAGATAAGCAAGGCTGTCTATAACCAAAAGAAAGCATGGCCTCCAGCCTGAAGAGATTTAAAATTAGAAACAGAGCGTACAATAAAATTGCTAAGTGGCTGTGGCTTAATTGGAATATTTAACCAAAAATTCAGGGCTTGATTCTTTTGCTCCTAGCTTCATGTGGTTACTTCCTCTCTGCCCTGGTCACAACATAACAAAAAACATATGAAAAAATACTTTATTCGTTCTCTTCTACATTTGTTAGTGAGCTGGAAAGTTACAAATAATACATTAATTTAATAAATATATATTTAACTTAAATATTTTTGCTTGAACAATTTGTTTTATATTTTATCTTCAACAATTCTTGCAGTTTTTTACATTACTGAAACAACTGAAGTATGTTTCAGAGTAAAAGCATATTCTAAGTCTCTTAGTTTTAATCTGCCCTTGAACTCATATAAATGGGTGTACCATATGTAGTTCAGCAAAGAATCCCATTCATTTTCTTTCTCTAGCATGCTATTCCATGCACTGCTTTATGTTCCGAAATTTATTTGCCTGCAGCACTTCTAAGAGTTTCAGCTCGGAGGCGAAATGTTCAGTGTGAACACCGTCTTGTTGGCCACACTTACTTATTCTTGTATTTTCACTTGTCACCTAATTGATACTAAATGACATCAAATGTAAAACACAAATATAAACTTAAGCTGGAGAAAATGAGATGTTTTTTGTATCTGGACGAAAACCTGTCATCTTTCACACAAATGCAATTTAGATAAACACATACATATATATACACATGATATTGACAGCTAAAATTAGATAACCAGCTGGTTACTAACATCCTGTTGCCTGTGGATTTCATAGGATACTCTGAGTACCTCCTAACAATCAGTGTATTCATTTTGTTTTTACGCCTGCATCACATTTTGCAGTAATTACTTAAAACTACCTAATGACATTTGCAGATTACTGATACCACATGGCAACAATTACATCTTTTTTCATTCTGTTTTTGCCTATTCTGTGCATCTTGCAACAGCAAACTGATACTTTAACATTCTTGTGCTAGTGACAGAACTCTCTCAAATGCGTAACTTTAAATTTCCCAAACACTATGTGATGTGAAGGGCTATATACACCCAAAATTAGTTATTGTTTGCAGCGTTGACTTCACTTTTCAAACACATTACATAGACTGAGCAGCTG
Source organism: Arenaria interpres (assembly GCA_013399435.1). Taxonomy (NCBI): domain Eukaryota; kingdom Metazoa; phylum Chordata; class Aves; order Charadriiformes; family Scolopacidae; genus Arenaria; species Arenaria interpres. The sequence continues at coordinate 24,849 of VXAK01020489.1, read as the reverse complement.
AAACAAAACTCAACTGGTCATGATAAAGCTCTTTCTAATGCTATCAGGTAAGAAAGATTAAAGTTGAAAAATGTATTTGTCACTTTATACCTGATGAAGAAGGCCATTTTTAAGTATTGCTGACAGAATTTGTGTCAATTTTTTTCTTCCTCTCAATGTCTCCCGTAAACAGTTAAAAGGAGAGAGGCAACAGGTGGAAATTAATGTACTACCTCTTGTGTGTGTGAGTAACACCCCAAACTCTCAAAAATGGAAACTAAGTTCTTCTGCCCACAAAGAAGAAAGAGAAAAAAAAAAAGACTGAGAGTGAAATACAGTTATTATCAGGTTGTTTGGTTCATCAAGTTTCATGTAAATTACAGTAATGGCTACAAGTCCAGGGCAGAGGCCACCTTAGTCCACTCAGCCTTTTCAAGCAATTTACTACTGACTTACACTCAGCATGGTCAGAGAATTAATTTATCAGTATATTCTTATACTAACAATGAAATATTGATCCTTACGCATTGTAAATTGCATTTTATAGAACCCTGGGGCATCCTGTATGGGGCCCCCAAAAAGCTGGCTGTTGAAAGATTAACTTTGTTCATGCTGAAGGAGGAATCAAGAATAGAGCTCAGCTGCATCAATTGCTACATATGTTCTATCACAAATATAATTACACCCATCAGCTCAGAGAAAATGCATAAACAGTGCTGCACAGCAACAGAAGGCACAGTCTACGTGAATCTCAAGATGGCTTTACTCATTTCAAACTAATAGTTGTATAAAGGAATGATACACGTTTCATTAAACAAATAGCAGTAAACAGCCTGGCAAGTGAGCTATCACAGTGACATGTTCCACAGGCTTCATTTTTCAAAAATCCAAAGGAGTTTTGAAAATGCTACAGAAACAACAGGCCTCTGCCTTTACAGGAAACAGAATGCAAACATGAAAAAATATTCTAAATTGCCATCTTAGAATTGCAGAGTTTTGAATTCCAAGAACTAGGGAACTGTTAGGCTTCAGAGTGAAGGCTTCTCCGGCGGGTAGCTGAGAAGCAGCATTACCAAGTATGCACATGTATCATCCTCTGAGGCTCAGACAAGGAGACCTGATCTCAGTAACTGCCTCCCCTTAATCGAGTTTGTAATTCTGAAGAGTCTACTCTCCTTCCCTAGGGAGTGATACTTTTCATGAGTTTAGATGGAGCAACAAAATGTTACTCACACAGTGAGTAATTCTTGCTGCCTGAATCAAAGAATGACCTTCATGTTGCTTTTCAAAGGAGAAATGTGGTTTAGATATTCAGCTGAAATGGGATGACAGCCAGCACGAATAAATAGGGGAAGAAAACCAAGTGAGCATGTACTATGGGACTGGATTCACATTTTAAAAAATGGAAAGTCAAAAAGAAAGGCATAGGATGGATAATATGCTCCAAATACCCTCTAAAATCAGAACAAGAGTTACATGCTCACAAATTCTGCAGGAGATGAGATGGAGATGGAACAATTAAAACACAGCATTTGGTGATAAGTATCAGTGCTGATGATGGGCAGGAGCTTAACCTAAAAGCAATAAAATGTATTACATCTCACTGTTTAAGAAAAACACCTGACAAAGCCATTTCATGTGCTTTAGCTGTCTGACCTCCTCTGGCATATGGCTATAGAACTGACAATCTGAAGGAATGTAAAAACCTCAGATAAAAAGGGGGAAAGTAACTTTCAAAATGTTGCAGCAGTAAAAAAATACAGGGCAAACACAACTGAAAATTGGTATAAAAAATATTTTCCTCAGAAATGTCCAGTGCTAAGAAGTCTCCATCTGCAAGGGGAACACCCATTCCTGTGAGCACCATTCCAAATTGCACCTCTCCAGCTGGCTTAAGTGTCTTCAGGAGAGGTCAATATCATCTTGTGTTGCAAACACAAATGTACATTAAAAACTTGCAGCAGCCTTGAGAAGTCAATCTCTCCTCTCCTCTTTACTTAAGTCTTCTCTCACCCTGTCTATATCTGCCCTATCTGCACAGTGTTGTAAACTCAGCAAGGCTCTTTTTCACCCCGAGTGTGATGAGCCTGTCTGTGCTCTTCTGTAATGCTTGGGACACCATGGTTCAGAATTTCTTTTTTTTCCTTTTTATCCTGTGCAGTGTAGGATAAGATAGACATGTTCACAAACAAGCAACAAGAAAAAAAGAGTCATGATACCATTCTTGAAATACTCATTTTCAACTCAGGTGTATATATTCAGGTGTAGCAGTTACTTTATCAAGCTTAATTTGCTTAAAGTTTCAGAAGGAGTTTTCTGGCTGCTTATTAGATAGCTTTGTAAATAGTATTATTTTTGTTAAATTACATGGTTCGGTATCTCTTGTGCATATCACTTGGCATTATATGCATCTGATTTTCAAAGGTCAGCATATGAATAGATATATTATAGCAACATTTATTACCTGAGAAGCCAATATTTTCAGTATCTGCAAAAGAATGTATACTTGCAAAACTAGTGAGGCTTATAGCTCTAATGCAGAAGTACCTACTGGTTGTTGTTGGTGGGTTTTACCTCTTTGCCTTTAAAGCTATTATTAAATATGCTTAGTCTGAAAATGCTATCAGAGGTTAAATTCCCATCTTCTTCTCATGTAGACATCAGAGTGACAATCTTCCTACTCTAGTGAAACATGCTTTTTTCTCCCTCTCTATTCTATAATAAAGATGTTGTTGACCCTTCCAGCTAAAATTAGTTAAATGAACTCTGTCTCTTCTTAACTTGTATGAAAACAAAAATAACTTTTGTAATTTGTTTTAACAGACTGGCACAATCTCAAGGTTTAATACTAAAGCATTCATCTGTGGGTATGTCTTCCATATTTTTTATTTGTTACATTAATACTAGAACACAGAAGCAAACCAAGTGTATCATTGTCTATGGTTATTACATGACACTTACTGCGATAAGTATCATGTCTGAAATGAGCTCATCACACATGGTACTTCTGTACTCAGGATTTCTCTGTAAGTTCTTAATGGTTGGATGTTTTTGTGAGAGAGCACTAAAAGCAGTCTACTGAACACGTGCCAAGAAGCCAGGAGCTGAGGGTGAACAGAGCAGACAAGGCAATGTCCTTGCTGACCAGGGCACAGCCCCACAGTACCCGAACAAGCAAATCGAGCAGGTCTAGTAGTGATGAGAATCAGGGCCAAGTGACAGTCCTGTGATTGCCAGAAGCCTGTAGCAACAAATCCAGACAAATCAGGTGAAGCCAGGAAGTCAAGTCAGTGGTTCAGGATTGGGGTCAACAAGGTTCATGGCTGGGCATAGGCATACCTCAAGTAAGGACCAAGGGCAAGGACCTGAGCCATCTTGAGCCAAAGGACAGGTGACACATCGTGACAAGGCTTCTCCCAGCTCTGCCTTACAACTTAGCTCTTTCCTCAGCCAACTGCTCTCAGGTCACACAGCAGTACCATGTCAGAGGTGGCTTTGAGCATGGGCATCCAAGCCCCTGGGAGTGGGGGACAGGTCTCAGGACCACTGGGTGCACTCTAGGCACTAAAAATTTTTTTTCTAACTTGCTAAAAGTTATAGTTTTAGGAATTCTATAAAAAATTGTAATTTATTTCTGATGGTAACAGAATTAATTATTCATCCGTAAGTTGTTTGAAAGGATACTAAAGGGGCATTTCCAGTTTCTGATGTTCTTCACAACCTTTTTTCAAATCTTTGCAAAGCCTATTAGTCTAGGAAATGTCTGTTTTCCTTCTAGCATCAGTTAAAAAGTAACTGGCTGTCTTAAACTACTGGCTATAACTTAAAATGTTAATTCAAGTGCCAAAAGTCTGCACAGTGAGTTTAAAAGTTTTCCTTTTGATAGAAACATATGGGTAGCAAAATGTTTCCATATGATGGGCTTTTTTCTTTCACTTTTAAACATCCATGTATTTGCATGCTGGAAACAAATAATAAGAGAAGTCTAAGACTTCAAAGTTGATTCCCCAAGAGTTAGGAAATATAAAAAAACAGCTTATTCAAGCTTGTATTAGAAAACATAAAGGCCAAAGGAAGACAGATGAGCATTCTCAACTACAACGTTTTCAATGTGTCATATATTCTGTGTGGTTCATTTTTAGGACTCAGAAACCTACTGAAACAAGTAATTTAGTCCCTTGTTCTTACTGGCAACATCATCTCCTAATCCGTATCAGCTATTAATCAAGCTCTCAACAGAAAACACACAGATTTTTTGTCCATGATTATCTTATGGGTAGGTAGTTCTCAATCAGCAAGAATCAGTGAGAGAAATCTTTGAACGATCCTTAGGCTGTTTGGTTGCCTGTTTTTCTGTCAACCTACTGCATCAATATTATCAACAGAAAATTTGTAAGCATTGCATATGGCTCTAAAATAGAAAATATATCAGAGGATTTAGTTTTAAGTTCACTGATCGTTAGTGCTAACAATCTGTATGTGTTGACATTTTAGTCAGTTCTCATTGTAGTATGTTAGCAATAATTCCTTAATGTCTGTGAAAAGCCTTTCATAGTTTTAAAGATGAAAGTCTAGAGTAGTATTTTTCTGAAATTATATTGATCTAGACCAATTTCTTTTCTTGAATGCACTGAAGAAACAAGGTATGTTGTGAATTTTTTTTCCCTTGTTGGATTACTAGATCTTTTAAGGGTTTCTGTAGCACAACCTTAATGTCAGAACATCTTTGGTGTATGCATTCTAAATACTTTTTTCATTAATAACAATCAAAACTGATGAAAGATACACAAAACTGGGATTTTCACTTTGATCTTCTCGCAAAAAGTGCCAGAGTGTTGAGAAGCACATCACCAGACGTATTGTCCACAACTGTTGGCAGTTGTGGGACTGCTGGGGTGGTTTCTGAGGGAAGTGGCCAGGGGGTCTACCGTGTGGACCACAGATGGTTCTAGTCAGCTCCAGCAGACCCACCACAAGACACAGCTGAGCCTGTCAGCCAAGTGTGGCACCTCTGTGAAAACGTATTTAAGGAAGGGCAGAAAACAGTGGACATAGAGACGAAGAGGGAACAGAAAGAGGAAGAAACAACTGAGGGAACACCAAGGTCAGTGAAGAAGGAGGGGGAGGGGGTGCTCCAGGTGTCAGAGCAGAGATTCCCTGCAGCCCATGGAGGACCCATGGTGAAGCAGATGGCCATTCCTGAAGGTGCTGTGTCCCTGTGAAAAACCCCCACTGAAGCAAAGGAAAAGTGTGAAGGGGAAGAAGTGGCAGAGAGAAACTGCCATGTACTGACTGTAGCTCCCCCACACCCTTGCACTGCTTGCGGGGGTAGAGGAGTCTGGAGTGAAGGAATGAAGACAAGCCTGGGACAGGGGGAGGAAAGGTGTTGTTTTAATGTTTGTCTTTCTGTTTCTCACTACCTGAATCTATTCCAACTGGCAATTTTCCCCAAATCTAGCCTGTTTTGTCTGTAACAGTAACTGGTAACTAATCTCTCTGTCATTATCTCAACCCACGAGCTTTCTCATCCTTTTTTCTCCCTCTGTCTTGCTCAGGAGGGGGAGTGAGTGAGCAGCTGGGTGGGTGTTTAGCTTTTAGCCAAGACTAACCCAGCGCACCAGGTTTTATGAATAATTTCAAATTACTTTAAATTTTAAACCAAAATAGCTGGGGTTTTTATGACTATTTTTTTTATGTATTCTGGATTCCTGTATAGTGTCAATCTTTCAATATTTTTTTCCTTAATCCTTTGCCCACTAATTCTCTGAATCAGCTTTTCCTGCACTTGTTAGTTCCCTCATGTTGTCAACTGTTGGGTTCAGGGAAATTCGCCTTGTTGTAGTAATTTATGAGTTGACTGTTTCTGGCTAATGTTAAACATTGTCTTCAGTGTACTGTACTACAGTACTACAGATTCTGTACTAACCCTTAGCTTCTATTTTTTTTTATTCTACCCATGCTACAAGGCAGAAAAAGAAATTTATTCCTTCTACTTTGCAGCTGAAAAGTAAAGCTTAATCCATTTGGTAGTAAGAATTTAATAAACCATGGTCATTTTTGTGAAATCTGCACACTATTTTAATGAATTTAAATCATAGACAACTACCTAAATGGACAGGACTTGCACATTATTTTGGCTTTATGTACTGTTTTCTGAGATACCTGAATATGATTGCCTTAATGTGCAGAGAACAAAACAGATCCATTATTCACACAGCTTGAAATTCTATAAAAGGTTTTGATTAAGTGCCTGAAATCTCTATGACCAACAAAGGTCAATAACCTTTAAGCAGCTATTTCAACTTCATTTACTCCACAGAAAGTTAATTGTTAAAAAGAACACTTTGTAGAAGAAACCAATAACCATTTTTTTTTCTGTACCTGTGTCATAATAGAAAAAGAGGTCATCTATATCTTCAGGTCGATATGCTATTTAAATATAGTAATTCTTATAAAAATAAATCACAACAGATTCTTTTCTTTTGGTTTTGTAATAATTTCCTAGTGCATAAACTCTCACTGTTCAATAGAGAAAAAAAAAGATATTATTTTGCTTTTGGATGTGTAGAATGCTTAGCTCTTTAAAAAAAAAAAAAAAAAAAAAAGTTGTAGTAAACATCCAGATACTGTTTTCTCAGATTAAATAAAAAGGCTGATGTTCTTGGAATGCACAGTTATCCTACTGCAAGCTGAACCCTGAGATCGTGGAGGACAAAAGGGAACACCCTTTTTTGGAAAGAAATGACACAGTGAATGTGTCATCTCCTGTCACTTGTCAAATAGGGAACCAAGACATATCCATCATTTATTTGTTGTTTATATCTGAGTCATCTAACGCACTATACAACTAAATGCCAAGAAAGGAAGAAAACAAAAATGTTGCACTCTTCAAAGCATTAAATATTTAAAATACCCTAAAGAAAAAGGAGGAAACATAAGGATTGTACGCCATAATAAGGGTTTCACCAACTCAATTCTATAGCAGAACATTCTGCCTCTAAAAAACAAAGAGAACATCCTATTTTAAAAATGGCATTAATATTAAAAAAGCTTTCCCTTAAAACATAAAGCTGATATTAATCTAAATAAAGGTTATGGAAGGTGCCACGTGGACTTTCTTGATGATTCCAATAATCAAACATGTTCAGAATAAAATAGGACAAATAGTGAAAAAATCCTCCTTTTTACACTTCCTAATATTTTCATTTCATGTCTAGAGGGAGACACTTCCTGGAGGTAAACAACAAAAGGAGAAGAGGCTACAGGTGTAAGTTGCAACAAAGAAAATCTCAACTGAAATTAGTAAGAAAAAAATGACATGAAGATGGTTCAGCACTGGAATGGGAACCCAGAGATATCATAGAATCTCCAACACAAGATTGCCCTGGGTAACCTGGGCTGCTCTCAGTTGGTCTTACCTTGGCAAAACATTGCAGTGTATAGTCTCCCCGCCTTATTTTTCAATGTCCTTAAATGTCATCACTTTCTTTTCATAGTAAAACATGAAAAGCAGTAACATGCAAAGTCAATGATATCTTGGTGCAGGACAAACTTACCAGAATTCACCAATGTTTTCCTACTGGCTGGTTAAATGAGTGACCCTTCTGCTCTCTAGTGACAGTATTTCCTACCACTAATGGTAATAGCAGTTTAGACACCGAATCTAATGCATAGGAACCTACGTATAGATCTGTAAATTTAAATATCATAACCTTAAACTGAACCCCATTCTATGTAACAGAATTCTGTGGGGCTCCTTTCATGGCATTTGGAAAGAAGCATGCAGTTCAGATCATAATTCAGATGACCCATTACACATAGCTATCTCTGAAGCATCTCTTTTGCTTAGGAGGGTTTGCTACAGAGTGACTAACAGACACTTGATTTAGATAAATAAACCCCAATAAATTCCTGGAGCTCAGGAGCTCATTAGGCTTCTGAGTGCTCCCAGTACATGATCAAATATCATACAGTTAAGTTATTTCCACTACTTTTCTAAATATGAAGTCGCATGCTGTATTTTCCCTTCCATCCTTGATTAGGGATATCTTAAATGAAGCTTATAGTATACTAGAATTATTACCCAACACAAAGGATACTCTTAATATACAGATGATATGTACCTCAACTTCTTTTCTCTTAGGTAAGTAAAGTCTGCTTACTGCTTCCTTCATTTAATAATTAGTTTCAGTATATAATGTAACATCAGTTACGTAGCATAATGTAACATCAGAGAAAGCTGATTTCTGTACAAGAGAGTATTCTAATACAATACACAAAATCTCATGTAGACTTTAGTAATGTTCATATAACCTGCTGATAAGCTATATTTCATAACAACAATAAAGTACACATGAAATCTTTCAGGCAATTACTAGAGGATTAACTTTGACATTTGTCAAAGTTCGTTATGCTTCTGATAATCCTGTGCCCTAACAGATCATTTATAAATAGAACTCCTATAACTAATTTCAGTAAACAAAAATATTTTAAAATATATAAATCATTAAATGCATCTAATGCTATTGTTATCACCAATGGCTCCAGGCCTTTCACAGATTAAATTAGGTTATCTTTGACAATGAAGAGGGAGTTCATTCACTAATCTCTGTAGTGCAGTTGAACAGCTACCACAATGATGAAATCTGTAAGAGATTATAAACACACAAGACTTCTAAGAACTTTAATGTCCCCAATTAACAAAGTTTTCTGTAGCACTAAAGCTACTTGTTCCAATCTTACTTTGTTTCATAAAGTAAATTAACGGCTTCTTGTTAGCTGAGCCATATGGCACTTGATTTTATTTCTCTGTGAACTCTACAATTACAGGAAATTAAGATTAGAGTATAGTCTATTTTACACAGCAATCTCTTATTAATGTTATAAACCAGATGGCACAACTAAATGGAGAATATTAGGGAAACCTTTCAGGACTGCAGGTAAGTATAGAGAATGGGGACATGTGCCTTACACATTGTATTTGAAGGGTGAGATTATAGGTGGGTATGTCACAACACTACAGGCAGAAGACGGTATTTACTATAGGATCAGCTAATTGCTCTTGTACAACAAGATTTTTGGCCATGACTTTGTTCTGTGTTGGAGCACAAATATGCAGGTGTGGATGGGGATTACTGCAATGATGAGGGCTTCATGAAAAAATTGCACAGAGGAACGTTTAATCTGGACAATTCAAAGCAATTCCTACTTATGCAGACAATTTTGTTTAAAGGATTCCCTCCTCAATTACTACTAAACATGGTAGGCTATACAAATATTTCAGAAGATACTAACTAAATTTTAAAAACTACGTGCAAAATAAGGGTACTTTGAGCTGTCTATTGTTAGAAGAAGAATAGGAACAAACCAAGCAAAGTTGATGGACTTTTTGTCATTGACCACCCAAAGACCAGGAGTTCACACAGTACTGCAATTAAGGGGTGGGATTGATCTACCCTAACAGTGTAAAACTAAGACTGATAAACTACTACTTGGGAATTTAAGTTCTTATTAGTCAGCAGAAAGAAACAGCCCTGGAAATAAGTTCTCACCTAGCATTTCCTATTTCTCTCTATTGACCAAAAGAAAAGGTCTGGATGATTAGCTCAGGCTTAGCTATCTAAGCTAAGATTATTTTTTTTTCCCCAAATCTATTCAATTTTTCAACCAAACAAAAAGAGAGACAAACCAAGGAAAGAAGAAGCATTTTCTGAGAAATCTGCATTAATAATTCCAAGTAAGCAGACTGCATCTTGTTGTTAGCTATGTGCTTGTTGTATGCTACATGTTAAACACCACATCAGCCAAAGTATTTGGAGCATTTAGACTCCAAATATCTGCATTTTGCAAGGCAATCAAGTTTTTAGAAGCTAATACCTGTCTTGCCATTAGAAAAATCCAAAACCAGAGTTCACAAGCTGTGAAGAAATTGCCAGGCTCCAAGGAAGCAAAATTATGAAATAACACCTGTGTAATACAGTAGATGCCCTATGGCACTGTCAGACAACATCAAGCTGTGTGGTGTTGTCAATACACCAAAGGGATGGGATGTCATCCAGAAGGACCTGGACAGGCTGGAGAGATGGGCCCAGGTGAACCTCATGAGGTTCAACAAGAGCAAGTACAAGGTTCTGCACCCGGGCTGGAACAATCCTCACCATCAGTATAGAGAAGGAAGAGTGGAAGGAACTTTTTTCTAGATAACATAGTCATGCTACCACAGACTAGGGGATGAGGTATTGGAAAGCAGCCCTGAGGAAAGGGACTTGGGGGTGCTGGTGGATGAGAAGCTGGACAGTGTGCAGTTGCAGCCCAGAAGGCCAATCACATCCTGGGCTGCATTGCTAGCAGGTCCAGAGAGGTGATTCTTCCGCTTTACTCTGCTCTGGTGAGACCTCACCTGGAGTATTGTGTGCAGGTCTGGAGGTCTCAATATAGGAAGGACATAGACCGGATGGAGCAGGTCCAGACGACGGCCACAAGGATGATCAGGGGGTTGGAGCACCTCTGCTATGAGGACAGGCTGAGGGAGCTGGGGTTGTTCAGCCTGAAGAAGAGGAGGCTCTGGGGAGACCTAATAGCAGCCTTCCAGTACCTGAAGGGGGCCTACAGGAAGGCTGGGGAGAGCCTGTTTACAAAGGCCTGTAGTGACAGGACGAAGGGCAATGGCTTTAAGCTGGAGGGGAGCAGATTTAGATTGGAGATTAGGAGAAAGTTCTTTACTGTGAGGGTGGTGGAGCACTGGAACAGGTTGCCCAGGGAGGTGGTTGAGGCTCCATCCCTGGAGATATTCAAGATGAGGCTCGATGAGGCCCTGGGCAACCTGGTCTAGTTTGGGATGTCCCTGCTGACTGCAGGGAGGTTGGACTAGATGACCTTTGGAGGTCCCTTCCGGCCTGGACGATTCTATGATTCTATGATTCTATGACTAACAGTATAGATCTGACACTGAGTGTCATTTTCTCGCCAGTCTAAGCTGACTTCTCTTTTAAGTGTTCATTAATAGGACATAACTCATCTTTGTTTCTGACAAAATAGATTTCTTATATGGAGGCAATGTTGAAATCACACATTTTTACATTACTGTTCATTATTTCTACATTTTCATCAGTGTTACAATGAGCACATACAATATTAAGGCAATCTATTACAGTCAAAAGCAATGCTAGAAATCTCACTTCAGAATCCTTACCTAAGTTTGGAACTGGTGATAACAAACCCTTTTTTCAGCACAGGTCCTGTCATCTCTAACATATTAAGCATCCTTCGTAATAGAAATCCAGCTACAGTATTTTCTCAATACAAAACAAATCCAATACTAATATTTTTGAATAAGCCATAAAGTTTCATACACAATTGAATTTCGATGATTTGCAGAGATGTATTTACTTAACAGTCTGTTACTGGAAAAAATATACTCTGAGGCTATACATAACTCACATGTGAAATGAAACAAAATGTGAAGCCTGGTCCTCGCTCTGTTAAATTAGTAGTTTTAAAAGCTTCTGCATTACTGGAGTTTTTCTGCTTTGAATTCACATTCTAGCATTTCCACCTGAATGGGCAAAAGCAGATCTGACAATGACCACTGCCACTGACCTTTGTTAGTTGTTCCAACCTAAATGCATTGAAAACTTTTGTGACTCCAAATCATCTTCATCCCCTTCATCTCCAAACAAATGGAGCTCCACCTGCTCCAATGCTGACTTACATCCAACCAATCCTTTTCTTTTTTATGTCATGTTCAATAAAAACACTCCAGAAGCTGAAGCCCTGACTTACCATTTTCTTCCAAGTACATCAGAAGGATGCTGCTAGATTCAGTCCCTTCGATGGCGTAATCAAGTGCAATGTTTCCATTAACATCTTGCAGTAGCACATTTGCTCCAGCCTACAAGCAAGAATTAAAAACATTTCAGGATTCTGTAGTGAAATCTCAAAACACTACTGCAGTTCATATGCATTCCCATCTAAAAACATTTCAAAGCTGGGGTTCTTGGATAGCAGGCTGATTATAACCTGAAACAAACCAAACCAAACAAAAACACACAAAAAAAGCAAAAACAAATTAAAAAACTCTTGAATGTCAGAAAGGGCTGGCTTTGCTTTGGACAGCTGACAGTGTTGCCATCCTAGATCTCCAGCCTGCCCTCACTGCACAGATGTCCGAGCTGCTCATCAGTGAGTTTTGGAACCACCACCACTTGCAGCACAGCATTTTAAACTAAGCTGTCACCGATTACAGTCTGCCTGAAAACACCACAGAGTAAACAGCAGAGGCTCAAAATCTGACTGACAAGTAGCACAGACACTCGTGTAGAAGGGATGGGTAGACAGCTGGTGGGGATAACCTTGTCAGCCGGCCCAACCTCTTATGGTCTCATCCATCAATCCAGCCTCAAAGAGATCCATCCCTTGCTAAATAAAATTGCCATTTGTCACCAACTGAAGACAATGAAAGTGAGCTGGATGATTTCAGCTGTAGTCCCTATAGGAGCCAACCTGACATTTCTGTAAGCTTCATTCAAAATTCAATATAAAGCACAGACAACTAAAAGGAGCCATTAGGTGGGGGTGGGAGGGATGGGAGTAGATCCATGAGAAGCTTGAAAAGAAAGCATCAGCACAATAAGAAAACTTGTATTTTCAATATTAAATATTCTTAGTGTAAGAATTTCCACTATGAAGGGCTTTTTTTTTTTTTTTAAATAAGAAAGCTCTCATCCTTGAAAATACTATAAATATCTGGTAGACATAAAAGTTTACATTATAGTGAAATATCCTGTATCTTCTTTAAGAGGCCATAACACTAATTCATTTCAAGTGTTCTCCTTATGGCTTTTAACTGCAAGAAATTATGAAATAAGAGTTATCTCCGATAAAGTTAATTACTTTTCTTACCAGCTTGTATGATAAAAAGTTTAGCTAATAAAAATGAGGGGTACCAAGGACAGCCTTCCTTAAAACCACAGCAGCAGAGGTCAACTGTAATAAGGAATTATTAATAGAAGGTAAGATTGCTTCTTTCAGGAGCTTACTCTGTAAGTATTATATCAAAGAAAAACTCATAATGGTCTCAGCTCCTGGCTCAGGGTGAAATACAACATGAAAAAGTAGCAAATCCATGTGGGCTTCATGTCTTCAGACTTAAGGTGTTGAACCTGGACTGCTAGTCTGAGGTTACCTCCTGTAATAAGGGGACAAACAGGCATCAAAGAATTACTCACTTCAGCTATTTCAAACACCTCAGATATCCTACTAGACCATATCCTATACAGCAAAATAGCCTATCCTGCTAAAAAGTATACCGCTTTCTTTTAGTGCCTGTCTTTCTGTACTGACCATAAGGGGAACCTAGACAACAAATTTAAATTACATTAATATCTTTTAAGCTGGTAAATGAGATTAGATGAGAGGAGTTGACTCTTATGCTTCGTGAAAAGGAATAGAAGGAGACTGATAAGAAAAGACTTACAAAGTATAAAATGCTATTTTTATTATAATGCTATGAAAATAAATTTCTGCTTGCCTGTCCTGCCAAACAAAATTTAAAAGATGATCAAAAATCAAATAAGGGATGGATTTGAAGATTATAATATCTCTGCAGGATGGTTCAACAACTATTTATTGCACTTGTTCCACTGGTAGAAAGCCTGATTTTTGTTTGCTTTGCTTTCTACTCACTGACCCGTGAGCTTGCTGGTGATGGTGGAATCAAGGAAGTAACACATTTTCGTGTCTAGTTGACTTGCACACAATAAAGAAACAAATCTTTAAAGTAACTGTCTTTCTCTGCATGAAAATAATCTCCAGGCAATGTCAGAAGAAGGTCAGGAGGATAATAATAAAACAAACCTACATACATTTTCTTCCTTGTTAAGAAACCAAAAGACCTTTGACATATTAATTCAGAAAAATTAATACTTGGCCAGCAGCACACTTCATTCCTTCTCTAAGATGTAATGTCACTGAAAGAAGGATATAATATAGAATTACTCAGGTCCAAGTAATTTTTATTGGGTAATTCTATAGTAATTCATTTCTTCAAAAAGTTTCGCAGTCAGCTGCTCCCAAACAGAAGGTCAAGTTTAGTGAAAGCTGTAGCAGCAGAGGTAGGAATTCAGGTAAAGAAGGAATCCTGGGCAATGGTGCATACTTAAAAGTAGCATATTGCTTCAAAAAGAAATATTTTGTGGTTTTTAATAATAAGCTTTTTAATAAGGTGTATCAACCCTTCCTCCAGTTTTGTGTCATCTGTGAACTTACTGGTTGACCTCTATCTCACTGTCTGTCTCATTAATGAAGACCTTGAACAAGACTGGACCCGCTATTAGCCCCTTGGCTACACCACTAGTGAATTGCCTCCAGCTAGACTTTGTGCTGCTGATCACAACCCTCTGGGCCTGGACACCTTTAAATCCACTGCACTGCCTACTTACCTAACCCATAATTTGTCTATGAGGATGCCATGGGAGACAATGTCAAAAGCCTTACTAAAATAGAGGTAAATGACATCCACTGCGCACACCTCACCCACCAAGCTACCCACCTCACTGGAGAAGGCTGTCTGACTCATCTGGCTTCAGCAAGATTGATTTTAAGAACTCTATCAAATGTTTTAAGAATAGCCACAAACACTGTGATTTGCAAAGTCTGTTGCTGGCTATTGACCAAGTTACACGTCACGGATTTTTACTTAATTTATTGGCCAACTAACTTTTAATTACTGATTCTGCTACTGAAAAATAAAAACAGGCAAACAAACACTTAGACTCCTCTCCAGACACCACTTCTCCCTCTTCCAGCCTCCAAACTCCTTGCTGCCCACACACTATGCCTGTAATAGGCAGTGCTGTAGATTGGGGTCAGCACATTGTGGTTCCTCTTCTTTGGCAGCTCCCTCTTTCTTCCTCCTCTTTAGAAAGAAAGCCATTCTAGGTATAGAAAGAGGGGAAATTCTATTGTATTTCCCTTCCTTAGTGTATTGCACAATATCCCACTGAAAAGATGTCTGACTGGTTGTCAGTATTATGCAAACTGTACACACCAATATTTTGAAGTGCTCGTAGTATGGACATTTCTTGCTGTTTATTCTGATTACACACTTGCCTACAATAAATCAGAAATTACTCACTGTTAAATGCTTCACAGACTTTTTAGTTGCTCAGGATTTCTTTTACTCTCAGGCACCTCTCAGCTAGTTATGGCAAGTCCTGAAAGCTGATTTGAAATCTTATTTTCTAATCATAATTTGAACTTTCCATCTAGTTATTTGTATAAGTAAAGACAAGATGGTAATCCCACAGGCAGCAGAAGACATGGCAGAAGCTCACACAGGTAACTGGTAGGGGTCAGAGCAGAATAAATGAGAGAGGGGGGCAAACTAAGCAGCTGAAAAGCAGCAGCCTAAAACAAAAGTACAGACAGAGCATGACAAAGATGTGGAACATGTTGCACGCAGCACAGGTCACAAATATTGTACCTTTAGTTCAAATTCAGACAGTCAAAATTGTACTGAAGAACATGAGTGCTATTGCTACATATATGGCCTTGTAGGCCAGTCAATAAGAAATCCAGATATAATTAGAGATGCAGATGGAATTCAGATTATTTGAATATAGTCCTGCTTTGTTCTTAGGTTTCTGTTCATAGCTCTTGAAGAAAATATGAGGAATACTGTCCCCAGGCTGCTGCTATTATAGTTTCTCCATTTATATGCATACCTTGTTCATATTCAAAATGTAATTCCATGTATATTCCATTCCAGTTCAAATGTTGTATTCATCCACTGGAATTCTGCATGCAGTGGTAAGTGTACATGAAAAGTTACTGTCTTACTTATTCTCAACCCATACTCATTCTCAAGTCAGTTCTTAATAAAAAGATAAGTGCATTGCAAAACTTTATCCAATATATTCCATATATACAAAAAATATTTTTGAGAAAAATATTTGTCTGCAATGATAAATTGCTTCTATTTTAGAAAGACAGCAGAAGGAACATCTTTAAATACGTAATTTAAAAATGTTCCCAAAGACACCTAGTTCAATATCCCCCCTTTAGCAGGGGAGTTGGACAAGACGACCTCTGGAGGTCCCTGCCAACTCTGACAATTCCATGATTCCGTAATATACAGAACGCAAAATGCAAATGAAGTGCTTGCTCTGCTATGCAGAACAACATCTATATGTAGAGAGAGCATATGAGAGTGAAGTCTGGTGATCAATAATAACTGAGCAGAAAGTGCCAAATCTGCACACTGTCCCCATATGACCACAAATCAGAGCCTGCTGACAAAGAGAAAATACTTTTGGCTAGTGAAAGGAGGTAAGATTTCCCTTCTGGCTACAAAAATGATGATTCAAAATACTTCAATTTACCTTAGGATCCCTTTATTGTGCATTTTTATATTCTGGTTTAATTTGTGTCTATTTATTTATTTGTAGAATCTCTGATGTGTTTTCATTTCACACAAACTGAGTAGAATAGCTTAATTCCACATATATGCAAAATTGATGACCCTAAAGATAAGGTACTGAGCTCAGGAGCAATATAGCATGAGGTAGGCTGGATGTGACTGGTTTCACAGTACCAATCTATGTACATGCCCCCATTTTTGCCAACGTGAAGTATTTTGAGATTGCTTCCCATTCAGGGGAAGAGAAATTAACAACTTCAGATTCACTGTAAATGATACAATGTACATTCCCACTATAACTTATCTCACGATCACATCTTTGCATAGCTAAACTTCTAGCTAATTTAGGATAGTACAGGGAAGAACACCACTTTGCTCATCAGGATGTAGTGGGAACTGAGCTCTTCTTTCCCAAATAATGTTCCAGAAGGTGGAGAAAGAACCAATTAGCTTCTGAAGTCAAAGCACTATTGGAAATTTTTATTTGCAAGAACTTACAAAAAATAGTAACTTCATCACATAATCACATGTGAATGGACTGCGAGCACACCCAGAGTCCCCTACAGGGCTCTATCCCTGTACAGGCTACCCCTTGCCACTTGGCCCAAGCACAAAAGTATAAATGCAGTCACAAACTCATAAGACTGTGTTGCTCCAGTTATAACCCAGTGGACCAGTGTCCAAACTCCCACTGCGTAAAATAAGGGTTGAGTTTAGTCCATATTCTACACTTGTGAAGCCAAACTAGTGATACTGTTAATTCACAAGCAAACAATCTATTTTTAATTTTCTCCATCAATCTCTATTGTTTTTTAAGAATTACTTGATATCTAAAAATCAATCTAACATGCACAGGGCAAACCTTTTATTAAATATTTTATTTTTTAAAAAAGTCTTAAAACTTCCTTCTTCTGTGTAACAGATGAAGCTTTATCATTGCTATTTACTAGATGACTAATAATCCTTGCTACTCTCTTACTCCCAGAGTTTCTTATACATCTTACCTCATGATGCCCAAATGAGAAATATATCTACCTACCATTACTTGAAAAAGAACCCAGGAATCTCCATTCTGATGAATGTGTCCTTTACAGATTAAAAACGATTTCTTTCTTTCTGTCTCTGTGACTTCCACAGTATTTTGTGTATTATTAGTAGCCTAACTTCATCAGGATAAGTGAAAACCACATTCTCCCCACATTTTATGGACATAATTAAAGGCAGTTTTGTGGGAAGAAAGGTTGTGGGTTTATATCTTCTCCAGCTATCTCCTATATTCAGGGACAGAGTTCTAACCACTAGGTTGTATGTCCACAAACGTAATACCATCACAACTGTTTGGAGTGCAATGTGCCCAGTGACAGGACAAGAGGTAACAGGCACAAACTTGAACATAAGAAGTTCCATCTAAACATGAGGAGGAACTTCTTTACTTTGAGGGTGCCAGAGCATTGGAACCGGCTGCCCAGAGAGGTGGTGGAGTCTCCATCTCTGGAGACATTCAAAACCTGCCTGGACACCTTCCTGTGCAACCTGCTCTAGGTGGACCTGCTTCAGCAAGGGGGGTTGGACTAGATGATCTCCAGAGGTCCCTTCAACTCCATATCATTCTGTGATTCTGTAATCTGATTTAGTCATTATTAGAGGACACCTAACTTACTAAGGTTCCCCAAGGACTTAGGAAGGATTTGGGCCTGTTTCCACCTAGGTACTATCTCTTGCTTAGCTCCCTAGGTAGGATGCTACAGCTTCTGAATCCAGGGAATTTTGTGCACACAAGGGTTAGCTCGTTTAACTACTTTCTGAACCAGTGTCAGCATCCATACATTTTAGGTGGAAGCCAGGTAGACTCCAGAAAGTCTGAGTATGATCCACTGAAATTCAAGCTTCAAGTCCTGCATTCTGTTGCATGCTTAGAATTATTCTTTCAAAATTGTGTTCCATTGAGGTTATTTATATATTTTGAATAACTAACTAATTTAGCTTTATTTGTACATTAGAAAGTCCCAGGTTTTTATAAAATGTTTTTCAACACAGAAATGGTGATCCAGCCACTGCCTCTTTTACCTAGGGTTACCACCATTGGCGTCATGACACTTTATGGAGGCAATCAGAAATAAAATACAGCCTGAGAAATATGTGTGGCCATAAAAAGGAAGAAAATACAGAGATGGAAACAACCATCTTGTTAATGTACCTGTTGCTATAAAAAAAAAAAGCTTTTTCCTAGTAACAGGCTTCTGCACGGTTGTTACTATGGTTTAAGTGCTAGTCTTGGGCAATTTGTGCAGTCACCTGTCAAACCCCCACAAAACCTGACTTCTTGATATCTATTTATATTCTTATTTATATTATTAATCTATTTTTATTCCATTCCACATACTCCATATATATAAATGTATACCTTTAGATGTATGTAACTGTACAAAAATTTACACAGTATTTCTCTCTTCTATGTGAACCACTGTTTCCAAAAGAGAAAGACTCGCATTTTTTCAGTAACATCTTGGACAATACACTTTTTCTTCATTTTTTAAAATATAGTCACATGATTTACAAACTGTTCCTTTTCATTGGATGATGTTAACCATGTAAATAGACCAGGACTAAATGCAGTTCTTCACAAAACATTTGTGGCTTTTTCTTTACTGTAACAAGAGTAGTTAAATTTTCCACCATTTATTGACTTATTTCTTCACATTAATTCCATTAGAAGGTTTTGCTTGTTGAAGGATGTCCAAGGTTTACACGCATACATGTGCATGCTCTCATGTATACTATGGTTACTGTGCAAATCCTTCCAAAAGGCCTTAGTATACTATCAGTTAAAAAGAAATCCACAGTAATCACGATATAACACTCTATTTGCTTGTGAACAAGGAAACAGACAGGAAATCACACGTGCTCATGGGCTCCATGGTGCCACACAATCTTGCTCTCCAACCTCAAAGGCTTGCATAAATTTTCAATCAAGATACTAAACCCCAGAAATCTATCTGGTTCCTCTTTTGTGGCTCCTATTGGACTTGTTTGACTCTCCTTCATTAACTAAGTGAAAATGAGACGGTTGCTCTACACAGTACCATGTTTTAGGTCATAAGCACTGGATCTCACTTTTCACAAATTCACACTGCTAAGCAGACCAGGAACAGTGTGCAAGGCAGGGCTCAAAAAAAGTCAAAGACTTCTTCACATTAGCAAACAACCGACAATGAAATAAAAGATTAAATGAGATTGAGCAGCTGCTCTCAGTTCAAAAGCATGTTTTCCTTCCAACTCAACAACAGATTTTGTGTAGGCAGGAAATTATTTCACAGAAATAACAATTTAGTTACTGGAAGAGCTGGGAAAAAACAAATGAGGTTTTTAGTGACTGCAATTATAGATCCTCCGTTGACAGCTCCCCTACCCATTCCTATCATAATCCAAGTTTACCTGCTACGAAGAAGCAAACTGACACACACAAGCTGAGTTACTACTTTTGTTTTCTCTTTTTTGGGTGTAGAACCTAGAAACTATTTTACTAAATCTAGATATTGTCTCTCAGAATGCTGACTGCAATCTTAATACCTTCAATTTAACTTTTCCCACATAAATCTTTAAGGAAACCCCTTCCCCATGACACCAGAGATTCTTAAGATATTTGGGGTATAGTTTATCGATTTCTGTCAACTCCAGAGTAAAGCAAAGATTCCTGTTCCAGAACAAAAGGTGAAAAGAAACCCATGAAAAAGTCAGCTCTCTTCTCTGAGTAGATTCAGGACTAGTACTCTACCATGTCGCTTACCTATTTCTGAATTTTTACTTCTATTCCTCCTCCCCCTGGGCATGACAGAGAACAGAAGAGGGGTCACAAATGTTTATAACCCATCTATAAAGAGGTGTAAGTTCCATTATAGTCCAAGGCACACAGTACGATCACCTCAAAGCTGCGCTACCTTCTGTTTTGGCTTCAATGACCCTCAATGCAGTCTGTCAAAAGAAAAGTAAAAAAAAAAAAAAAGACAACATATTCCCTTTATGGAAGACATGAGCGGGACTGATCAAAAACCATTCCCCAAATAGGGATATCTGCTCTACAGCTCATCCTAGCAGCCTCTTTTCTTTTATACATATCTCAAAAGAAAACAAATAAATTAAAATTTCAGCTGTAAAAAAGCAACATTTCACAAGCCTGTTCTTCACTCTTTTTAGGGCATTTCCATCACTGCAGCCTGAGGGGACACACCTGGTCTTTGATTAAATAAGAACTTCAGTAAGTCAAGACTGATGACTTGAGCTTAAAAGTACTGTGTTTTACAAAAACTAAACTATAACTTCTCTCAGGCAGTTAAGTTACTTGCAAGTAGTCAAGTTTCACATTCAAACACCAGTACCCCAAAGCCATAACGGATGCCAGACCTAGGCATAACTTTTCCAAAATAATAGATTTTCCTCAGTAAAGTATTATTTATTGAGACCTGAACTTTTAAAAGTATTGAAGAAATGCAAACAGCTGTCCAATTATGTAGGAATTTCCAAATTGAAGATATTTTCTTCCTTTCTTTCCGAAGTGTCTCTTAGCAAAATAATCTGAACAAGAACCCAAATTCCATGCAGCAATTCAGAGAAAAAATCAGTAGATCAAAAAAACAAAATAACAACTGAAAAGATCTAACTGCATCCATCGTGCTTGGAGTCTGGTACACTGAAGAATGTTCTGTAGCTAGACAAAATGAAGGGAACAAATCCTCCTGCTCAGCTCATTTCCTTCATAGTAAGGCATCATGTTAAAGCATATTCATGAAAAAAAAATCAAATCCCTTAATACAAATGGAAAAACCTTTCACTTCCTTTTAAAAGCACTTGCAGAGAATACAACTCTGCAAAGTGGGCTGGCCCGGTGCACCAGCTACACAATTTCTTCCATAACCTTGAGTAATGGTTACCTGCAGCTCATTTGAAGCAGGAATTTTCACCTCTCACAGAGGAAAGATAACTGTTGCTGTCTGCAACCTTTGTTCTGTTTCATGATTTTAAACTCTGTAAGAGTTGCTACTGTCTGTAAACCCATGCCTGTCACATTACCAAAATTATTCTTTCACAAGAAGCGGGAACTCTCTGCCATCTGGATGAGCTTAACTTGTGATATAAGTAAAGGTTTGAATTCATTTTCGACATGCCCTATCCCACATCATAAAAACACTTAGACAAAGCTCAATCCCTTATGTCTGTGACAATACAGCCTACAGAACCAAAACTGAATTCAGAGATTTGCAAGTGCCCTCAGGGACATAAACTGACGAGGTGAGTTCGCGTATCTCCAAAAAAGACACTTTAAAAGAAATGAGGATATAATTTAGTGCCAAAAATTTTGTGCCAATGCACTAATATAATGGCTATAACATATAATAGAGTCATAGAATGGTTAAAGTTGGAAGGACCTTAAAAATCACGGAGTTCCAACCCCCCTGCCATGGGCAGGGACACCACCCACTAGACCAGGTTGCCATCTTTCTGGCCCTCTTCTGGACTCATTCCAACAGATCCATGTCCTTCTTACACTGGGGGCTCCAGAGCTGGACTCCAGGTGGGGTCTCATGAGAGCTGAATAGAGGGTCAGAAACACCTCCCTTGACACGCTTCTGATGTAACCCAAGATGCAGATGGTTTACTGGGCTGCAAGTGCACATTACTGCCTCATGAGGAGCTTCTCGTCAACCAGTACCCCCAAGTCCTTCTCCTCCGGGCTGCACTTATGTATTTGTATTAATATAAATTTATGCTATTCCATTACTACTTATGTTTTTCTCCCATAGTTACATGCTAGATCAGTCAGAGAAGCAGGAAATTCACTCATCCTTGTGTAAGTAAAGTATTTCAGCTGCCATGTAAATACAAGTTCTTTAATTCATGGCATTTCTGGTTTCCACATTGCAGAAACAGGCATGAAAATTTGAATATGCAACTTAATTCCTGGTCCAAAACTTTTTGTTATAATCTAGAAATTTGGATTTATGAATGCATGCCAATGTGCATAAAGAACATTATAGTGTTCCAAAAATCCCAGACATTTTAACCTCTGCAACACACTGGTTAAAGAAGCATAAAGAAATGTGCCAATACAGTGGCTGTTTGCAAAAATATAATTTAGATGTACACATATAAGATCACTAATGCTACAGAAATACCCAATTGTATTTGAAAACACACTTCTTGGTTATTGAATTACTTCACACAAATAATAAAAATAATATTTTAAAATCATAATTCCACAACCATTTTGATAATCATTTAGCTCATGAATAAGGCATTTTTTCCTTTAACTAATAGAATCTAGGCAATGTCAGTTCACAGAGAAGATTTTCAGTGGAGTTAAAAAAAAAGACTGTCATGGCACATATTACAGATTGCTTGACAGGCATAGTCTGTTCAACTAATGCATTCAGAAGATAAAAGAATTAGCACTGATGACTGAAAACTAAAGACCAACATTTTCCCATCTGTTTGTGCACCACGGGGACTTAAATTCCACCCATCAGCTGGAAGGCATGTAAAAGGCAAACAAAATCCCACTTGGTTCCAGTATGGAACATTTCTGATAACACTGGAGAATTATAGTATGTTTTCAATATTATCTTTCAAAGTAAAATACAAATAAGTATACAGTTTGGAGATGAAAAGTTAAAATCTACTAACCCAGAAGTTATCAAACAAAAAATAATGTACATTCTTAAAATTACCACTATTTCCATGCCCTAGCAATACCACATTAATGAGGATTTAGGAACATTCTATTAATTCTAAATGCATACAAATATTCACTTGAATCTTAATTACTTGGCAAGTCAGCTTTCATGGTTGTTCTTCATATTCTGACTCCTAGCCTACATTGCCAAGGTTTCTTGGCAATTTACAGTCTTAATTTCTAAGCTAAATAACGTATGGTTTCCTTGATTTAGCATTACCTCAAGGGATTATTTTTATTTCCTCTCTTCTCCCACCTAAATCTCTGAAAACACACAGAATCATTGTTAGTTTGATTAGAAATTGGAAGGACAGAATTATTTGTGTGATATCCATTTCTGTTTCTTTACTTCCACACTTCATTCTGTATTTTTCCAACAACTTCAACTAATCATTCTTAATCAAAACCTGTAGCTTGAATGCATGACATACATGCAAATTTTGCCATACAATTTGAACACTAATTGTGTCAGCCTTGGTATGTCTTCTTCATATGTAATCACTGCCGGTTTTCAGTCTATGAGGAAAGAGGCAATAAGAATATCTTTTCTATTGTTCCTGTTGGCTAGATGTTTGGTGGGACATGAACTTAGACACAATGTAGAGCAAATGAAGCCATAGGGCTTTTGGTGTGACACTGATTTCCATCAACAAGCTTGGACCATGGGCAGAATACATTCAAGTCTGCTACTAGGGCTCCCACATCGCCATGAGTTTAAACATCCAATTCTCCAGTCTCTGCATATAAGCTTTATTCAAACAGAAATTAGAGGAAGCAATCTTGTTCTCAAGATATTCACTCGTCTGAATGTAAATCAATATTTCAATATTCTAGCTGCCAAAAATTGCCTTGCATTAAAAAATAAAATAAATAAAGAGCTGCTAATGAAGAATTATATATCCATGATTCTCATCTCCAAAGCCAAGCATGACAAAAGAAAACAAAATCTGTGCTTGTTTGTTTGTTTGTTTATGGAGGTACCTCTTAAATCAAAACACCTATTGTGCAGTTTTAGTGAGGGCTTCTTAGAAAAGAGGCAAAAAGATGAGGCACTAGGGTATCAGGAAGGTGCTAAAAGCATGAAGAAACTCCTTTTTGCTTATTATGCAAAAAAAAAAAAATATTGGGACAATTATATGAGTTGAAGGGACCAGTTTAAATGTCATAAAAATAAGCTAAGACATACATTAATTCTTTTAGTGAAACCATTTTCTTTGCTAGTAAGAAAAAATAGATCATAAATCTCAGAATATACTTCTCACTGTAATTTAGTATTTATACTGAAAGTTGAGGTAAAGAAGTGACATTAAACAATTATAGCAAAATCTATTTGAATGATATTATACCACAAAGAAAAGTTCTATTTCTAAGAACAGCATTCAGTTCTATTTTTAAGACACTGCAACAAAAATGCAGAAGGTCTGACAGAGGTCAACAAAAAGGGTGGTTGAAGTAC